>JANRGW010033241.1:0-63476 GCA_024733675.1 Psilopsiagon aymara
GCATTCACAACTTCCCTGGGCAACCCATTCCAGTGCCTCACCACCCTCACAGTAAAGAACTTCTTCCTTATATCCAAGGAAGGAAATCTAGTGAATTGAATGTGGCTGCAGTCAAGACACCTGAAAGTATTTTCTTGGAGACAATGCAAATATAACTTGCCAAATGTTACTTGGCTATATTGGACAATCTCTGTGGATGTTCTGTTGTCTGTTTTGTTTCTTTCTTGACATTACAAGGCATGTCTGAATTCACATCAGACCTATCTGTAGAGCTTCGTAAAAAAAAAAAAAAAAGTGGGAGTTACAGAAGCAAATAGTGCCCTATATTTTTTCAAGTAATGGAGATCCATTTCAGATACTTCTAACATGTTTTCAAACAAAAAAAAAGTGTCTCAGACACTTTAATTCCCCATTCAACTCCCCTTATTTATTTTTAATGCATCCTTCGTAGTCATGTCAATGAAAAGACATTGGTTCATTGTGTCCTATTTGTGAGATTAATACTGTCAATTAGTAGCAAGTATTTCATATAATGCCTGTACTTCTCAGAAGACATCTAATAATTTCCTTGTATTTTTTCATTTCTTAGCTCTTCATTTGCGAGATTATGAAGACATTATCCCTGCAGTTGAAATCTATTCTCTTTTGGCACTCTGTGCATGTGCAAATAGAGCATTTGATATTTGTTCAAAAGCCTTTGTTAAACTAGAATCCCTGGAAACTCTTAGGCCAGAGCAGAGACAACAGTATGAAGACCTTGCTCTAGAGATATTCACAAGACATAGTCCGAAGAGTAACAGAAAGTCTGACCTGGATGACATGCTTGATAGGTGGGTTTATAGTTACATGACACGGTAATAATACCAGCATTTTTTTTTCTGCTATTGTCTGTATTTTGCATTTTAGCAGGTTTTGTGACTGAGTTAATTTGGCATTTTGCTGCTTTAAACCAAATATTGGGCAAGAATGATGCAGGTGTTTATGCTGTCTTGCAAATTCCTACAACACAAGTTTGTCTTGCTATTTTAAAACTACATTTTTATTCTTTCAGCTTATGTTTTTTTCTTTTCCTCCAGCAGCATAGATGGGAAACTTCCTGTATGTGTTGCAACAGGAGACCTGATCCTGGAGCAGCAGTTCTGGATGTGCAGTGTATGTAAGCACTGTATGAAACCCAAAGAGGCAAGCAGTCGTAGCTTCTGTCCTCTGTGCCACAGCACAATATAGGAGAAGATAAAGGACTATTTATCTTTGTATCTGTTGCAGATCCTAAAAAAAGTCTCGAAAATGTTAGTGACTGAATGTGCTAATATTTTGAAATACTATATTCTAATAGATAGTGCCACTATTGGAGAAACACTTAAAAACCAAACCAAACCAAATAAACCCCACAAAATCTGCAACTAACAAAAAAAAACCCCACCAACCAAACAAAAAACCCAACCAAATGGAACACAGACCTTAGAAAATCCATAAAAAAAAGCCTTTCCATTTATATGAAGAAAAGACTATTACTAGACTTCAATTTTGTAACATTTTTTTTACACAGGTTTAAGGTAAAAGTATTCTGTTCTAATTGTAAATTGAGCCTAATTTCAAAACCATGTGAACTGAAAGTTGGTTCATCTTAGTATGTTTTACTCTGGATAAACTCCTTTTTTCATTTTCATAATTCCATAGGATATTATTGGGTTTTCTCAAAATTCACTGTTTTTTAAAATAAATAATTCCTGAATTTAAGTAATGCCACTGTAGTTCTGATAATATTGTATATGTTTTTTCTCCTACTGTTTTACTACAGTGATGGTACCAGTTTAGGCATGTATTTGTGTTTTCTTTAGTCAACTGTTTTTAAAGCTAGGAGAGCAATAAAGGGCTTGCAGATATTTAGAAATCAGTGCTATTAATCTGCGTCTGAGTTCTTGAGCTGTGGTGGTGTCTTCAGCCAACTAAGGGAAGCTCTGTGAACCTTCAGATTTGGAATCTGGAAACAAGCTGCTCCTTTAAGTAGCTTGAAAAGAGCAGCTGACATCCACTGAAGAGATTTCAAGAGTTGAACTGTCATCCTTGTTGTACACAGAAGTTTAAGGAATCACAGAGTAATTTGAGTTGAAAGGGGCCTTAAAGCTCATCTAGTTCCAGCCTCCCTGCCATGGGCAGCAACACCTTCTAGGAGACCATCCAACCTGGCCTTGAGCATTGCCAGAGATGGAGCATTTACTACTTTTCTGGGCAACCTGTGCCAGTGTCTCACCACCCTCATGGGAAAGAACTTATTCCTAATACCTAATCTAAATCTCCCGTCTGTCAGTTGAAAGCCATTCTGCCTTGTTCTGTCCTTACATGCCCTTGACAAGTACCATTCTAGATTTATTGTAGGCCCTCTTTCGACACTGGAAGCTGCTCTAAGGTCTCCCTGGAGCCTTCTCTTTTCCCGGTTCAGCAAGTGCAGCTCCCCCAGCTTGTCTCCATGAGAGGTGCTTCAGCCCTTTGATCATCCCTGTGGCCTTCTCTGGACTTTCCTGTGTTGTCCGTTTTGTGTTGCACGCAGGTTTACTTTGAACTGTGCGGTTGTGTTTTATGGCCGAGCTTGAGCCCTGGCTAGGGAAATGCTGCAGGCCCTGCTCCATGCAGTGAGTTTCCTGGGACCAGCGGGACATCAGCCACCTACCTCGACCCCCGACATTGTGCGTGCATCCAGATGCTTCTGGGAAGAGACCGCAATGCCTCTTTTGCACAGCCTTTCTATGCAAGTAACACCTCTCGCCTAAAACGTAGGCCAGGTGAGAATAAACCCCATTTTGCACGGAAAATATTAAACACTACTGTGTATTTTTTCCCGTCCTGGTACCCGAGTTTCCTTCCTCCTTCGTAAGCACTTGCATTAGAGCGCAGTGCCCGCCGCGTCACCCGCGGGGCGGGCACTGCTGAGTCCGTGCCCTTCGCGGCTCCCGCGGCGCTCGGTCGCCTTCCTGCGGCGCGGCGGAGGTGCCGCCATGGAGCCGGAGCAGGCGGGCTGCGCGACGGAGTTGCTGGCGGCAGCACAGGCACAGCTGGCGGCGCGGCGGCTGGCGGAGGCGGAGGAGCTGTACAGCCGCCTCATCGCCCACGGCGCGGGGCCTGGGTACGTGGAGGGGCGGAGGCTGTGGGCGTGCAACGCGGCGGCCGTCCTGTCGTAATGGCCGTTCTCTGTCCCCGCGCAGCGCCGACCACCGCCTCGCCACTGCCTTCAACGACCGGGGCCACATCAAGTACTTACGGGTGGAGTTCGCCGCCGCCATGGAGGACTACGCGGCCGCCATCGAGTGCCATCCCGGCTTCGAGGTGCCCTACTACAACCGCGGCCTGGTGCTCTACCGGCTGGGTACGGGCAGCGGCCGGTCACGCCAGCATTCTCCCGGGCGGCCTGGGGCAGGGCAGCGTGACCCGAGACAGGGGAGGGCGACCCGGCCGGCGGTCCGTGAGCCGGCACAGCCTGGCCCCGACTGCCGGCCCCGACTGCCACCCCCGGTCACCTCCGGCAGGGCAGGGAGGGCTCCCAGCACCCTCCCAGGACTTACTAAGAGCGGAGGGAGCTGTTCTGTCCCAGGGTTCACCTGAAGCCGGAGGATAATTCCTTCCGTTTTGCAGATGGAGGGACCTGCCTGGCGCAGGGAGGGGGGTAAAGGCTTCTTACTATAAATGAACGGTGCAGAGATATGCTGTTTTCAAGTAATTACAGGACATTTTGTCTACAAGTCTGGCCTGTGTATGCGCTTAGATATCCCTATTTGCAGAAGTGTTGCTGTGTCATTTGGGATTACTCAGGGAAAAGTAAGGAGAAAGATGCACTTCTGGTTGTGGAAGAAATTGCATTGGGGTAATACTAGCTATTTCCAATGCTGGCAGTTAAACTGAAGATAAAGTATCTCTTGGCCTTGTGCAGCTGTAGTGAGCATGGCCTTCTCAGCCTGCTCAAAGGAATTTGCTGCCCAAGTTTTGAATATGTCATAGGAAAATTACACCCCTGTTCTTTTTGCTGGGCCTTGGCCATTGCAGAGTCAAGACCCAGAAGCTGAGGGACTGGAGAGAGCCTTTGGAGGACAGAGCCCAACCAAGGGCACAGGCTATGGAGCAGAAAGCTTGTGTTCTAGGTGTAAGCTAGCCTGGCTATTGGAAAAGGCCTTTTGGCTCTTCTTTTGGAATAAGCTGGCTGAATTGGGCCTTTAAGACCCTTTGAGGTTCAAAAATAACACACTCTGGTTCATGCTCATAGGACCTATGACGCCTGCTTGGGAGAATCTAAATGTAATGAGTCCAGTAAATACAGTTACTACTTTTTGTTAGTGAAAATATTAGGAGGTATTCTTCAGTTGTGGTATGTGAGTTTGAGCAGCTACAGAAAGATAATTCTTCCTTTCTCTTTTGGGACAGGATGCTTTGATGAGGCCATGAAAGATTTCAGGAAAGTATTAGAGCTAAACCCTCAGTTTGAAGATGCTGCACTGAGCCTAAAGCAGGCTATTCTTGATAAAGAAGAAAAACAAAAGCGGGTTATTGAAAATACGGCTACTGGTGTGCAAAACCACGGGATTCTTGGCATCGATGGATGAAGCACGGGATCATTTGCATCTGTTATGACCTGCTAAAGAAACCCTGTTTGGGGCAAATAAGTTAAAAATGGAGTATGATTGCAAAATGAACTTTTTGTATATTCTTAGTGTTGAGGAAAAGCATAATATTAGATCTCTGTGAGATACTTGTACAGATTTTGTACAGAAGTAGTTTATAAACACATTGGAAGCCTAATAACAGCAGATGAAGTCTGTAGTTCTCTTGCTATATCTGTTTCTGTACTCTCATAGATTGTTTTAAACAGTCTTTCAAAGGGAAGAAAAATCACTGAAACATGTAAGTACTTAAGATTGGAGCTTGTGAGAAGTACAGTGATTTAATAATGATAGTGTTTGTCCGCATTCAGATGTAAATTAAAGCTAAACATGCAGTTAGTTACAAGGTGTTGTACTGGAGATGCTGCAGTAACTGTTTTTCTTCTCGCTTCAGAATGTTTCTGTATTAAAAAACACTTAACAGAAACACTGAGATTTCTTTAGGAAACACCATCTGTACCTGGCATGGGGAATGTGGCACAAGCATTCAGTCCTTTGTAAGCTAGATTCACCCCTTGAGGTAGTTTTAAATTACCTGAACAGGCAGGACCAGAGCATATCTAATTTTTTTAATCCTGTTGTAAAAGTAGTGGACAGAGTAATAACTGAATGAATAAAAATGAAAACAATTTTAATCTCATGATTGTCTATATGGAGCTTATTTCAGATAATGTAGTTGGACTGTTCATAGTAGGAGTTGCAGCTTTCTTCTTACAGAATAGGTTGATTGTTTGAAAAACAGCATGTGAAATCCCTGAGCTGGCTATGAATGCCCAGGCAGCTTCATTCCTCCGTCATAGGGGGGACCATTGCTGACATCTATAAATCATCAGTAAGAAGCATCCTTGCCTGTTCATAGCAATGCAGGTTCTAATGAAAGAAATACTTTCTGATTGCCCACATAAGTATTAAAACTTTTATTTTTAAACAAACTGTGCTAATGGCAGTTCTGCTTATAGTGGGTTTCTGCATGGAAGATCCTAGAGCTTGCACAGATGCAGGGCCTGCTGAAGATGGTGGGACCTTCTGGGTAAGTCACGAGAACAGCCTCTGAACACCTTCCCCAGTGACCTTGCTGTGGTCACTTTCAGCTTTGGGATGAAACTGCAGCAGCTGCGGTCATCAAATTTGGAGCATGAGGCTGAGAAGATGCCTCATTTACCTTTCATGCTCCTGGCACTTGAGAGCTGCAATTTTGAAGTTACATAAATATAGAATGGTTATGGTTGGAAAGAACCTTAAGATCATCTAGCTCTAACTCCCCTGATAAATATGATAAATAAATATGATGCATAATAGCAGGAGGTAGCCAGTGGCAGTTTGGAAAGCAGGTTGTGATGTTGTAACAATGACTTCTTTTTCTCAAAAGCTTAATTTTAGACTTTTCTGAATGTATTAAGCATGTGCTTTGCTTCCATTTTTATATCTTAGTGCCCTGTCCCAGAAACAACTTAAGGACTTGGCATGTTTTATCATGCCATGTCGGTTTCAAAACCTGAGAAATCACACCAGCTCTTGTCTGATGGTAAGGTGAGCTAGAACTAAACTTGTTCCTGACCATGTCAAGAAAACTGGAAAGAGAGTATGAACAGTTGAATATCACCTAGGAAGTTTTGCTTTAAGAGGAGAGATTGCAGATGTGGTTCTGCACAGAACACTTGAAATGACAGGATGCAGAAAAAATCAGAAGATTAACAGCAAATGAGTATTTTAGAAAACAAAGATTCTAGTGGTAATATCCCTCGTAATTCCCAGCTTGTGGTGTTTTGTGGGTGTGGTTTAATTACTTCAGACACATTGTTGGCGCATAAATACTTCACTGGATTGGGAACAATTTTATTGCAGATTCTCTGCAATATTTCCTTGTCTCTTCCATAAAGGATGAACTGTTCTGGTGCATTTTGGCGTAATTTGGAATTCTTTCGAGGTAATTTTGGCCAGCAAGATTCTCACATTTTCCCCTCTCGTGCACGTGAGTCACTTGGTTCTCTAGCTTTACATCACAAGACTAATTGAGGTTTTCAGTCTGAAATTATTAAGTAGTAGCATGGTGTTCTTTCACTCAGGCCTCTTGAAAGGGTAGAAATCACTGTTATCCATATGAAAATCCCAGTTTTGAAGAGAAGGATGTGTTTAGTAACTTCCCTTGTCCTGCAAGGTTTCCTGTTCATAATCACTAAAGAACTAAAAGTATAATGGAGAGTAGTAAAATTCTTTTTTATGTAGTGTTTCCACATGAAATTCAGACAAGGTCTCATCTTGTAAAAGAAGCAGGGCTTGTGTGCTTTAGATGCTTTGGAATGCAGAGGTACTGTGGCTTTACACCTTCACTGGGCTTCAGGGGTTGCTTCTGCTTGAGAATTACAAACCTCTGTAGAGTGTCTGGGTCAGTCCTGTCTGCCCACTTCTTTGCCTTCGTGAAGTGTTTGCTGGTCAAAGTCATGGCACTGCACCAGTAAGTCCAGCGGATGGTTGCTGCTTATGTACGTTGTCTCTTTACTCTGGCCAGAAGTGTTTCAGATGTGAATAATTCACAGCTGCTTTCCCAGGGTTTCCTACCTATAAACCTGCTTTCTGAAACGCCCTGACTTTTTCCTTCACATAGCCTCCACTGGCAGCCCTTCTATTTAGTTTTTTCCGCATAGCTGGGATTAATTTGGCAATGAGTAACAGTGTTCTCACCTGGTGATTTGCCTCTAAACCTGCAAAAGCTATAGAATTTCCTCCATACATTACAGAATAGTGTTGGTTTCTCCCCTCTCCTTTCTTGAACAACAGTCTCTAAAATCTAACTTGCCCAGAGAGCAAGGCAAAGAACAACATCATTGCCCTGTGCTTTTCCTTAGGATTCAGTTTGTCCTATTGAAACACAGAAGGAGTTTTCTAAAAACTGTAGTGTTACAAGGCCTTTCCCTTGCTTACACAGGAAGGTAGGAAAGGATGATGAAATCCTGGGTTAACAGGGCACAAAGCAGCATGAGAAGTGTTTCATATACGTTTAGTGTGAGATGCAGCATGGGGAACAAGGGGGAGCCATTCCAAAGGGAAAGCTGTGACACTTTGAGGGGAAAGAGCTAGTTGAAATGGCCAGAATGTGTTCCTTTCCCATGTGTGTTACCTTTGAGTGGACAGCAGAGGTAAGTCAGCATTAAAACCTGAAAATCTTCAGCTGTTAGAGCTGAGGACTGCACTATGTGCTGTCCTGTTCAGTAGGTAACCTTGGTAAAAAGCAGATCAGTACTGAAAGACACACTATTCAAATTCTGTGGGGAGTGAACAGCCTATTAATCAAGCTCAGCTATGCGGGTCATGCTCTCCCCTAACTATCGGAAAGGATAGGGTTCAGAAAGAAGCAAAAACAACATTCAGAACTGAAGATTGGTAGGTGAAAGATGATGGTCTATATTCTTTTGTGTTAGCAGATTATTGTGTTGCCACTACTTTTAGTAGTGGCAGAGGCTGAATCAGTATAACAGGTTCAACCTCAGCCTGTGGCTCTCATGCATGATGGATTGGCTGGTTGCTTTTGATGAAGAAAGCCTTATGAGATCTGGTCAGTGTGGAGGCCCACCTAGCAGCATGCCATGATCATTTGAGTTGAACTCTACCCTATTTCTGAAGATTAACTATTTCTGAGATATTCCTTATAGGATCCCTTTAGCCTATGAGCATGGAGGGATTGGGTGCAGTCCACACCATTGCTTCCAGCAGCTCATGACAGTTATGGGCCTGAAAACTGCAGTCTACCCCACCTACAGCACCTGAGAGGAGGGACTAATCCCAGGACAACCTAGATGCAGAGCAATACACCATGTAATAGCATGGCTGAATCAGCTTGGAAGAGACACCCTCAAAACTGAACAGTGACTGCCTAACCCTAACACACTTGTGTGATTCAGTGTAAAAAAAAACCCCATCTGTAATGAACAGCAACCAAGGTAGGAGAAGGGAACCAAGGACATGGAATTTCTCTGGCTTGTCTGTGACAATGTGGGAGCCTGAAATGCCTGTTGAAATGGGAATGAATGCAGGTCTGTCTCACCTTCTCCCTTTTCCTCCCAGCATATCCAGAAAGGTCTCCCCTTCGGCCAGATGGTGGGTTTTGGGAGCATTGCTGCTCCCCATCCTGGCTTTCCAGGGCAAAAGGGAAAGGTCTTCAGTATCTCACTTGCTGCAGACAAATTTACCTGAATCTACTCTGCAAGACTACAGAGTGGGTGAACCTTTGTGGTACAACACTAGATCTCATCTGTGTGGTGCTACAGTGTCCTGTCAGCACTGGGGAATGAGGAGCTGGCATGTAGTCATCGTTATTTAACCTTCACCCCTGTTAACAAATATTAAAAGGACTGCTTTGAAGGTTAACAGAAAGTTCATGTAAACTGATGAGTTTGTTGCTGTTAACATTAAAAACGGGGAATGTGCTCTCCTGGAAAACGTGTGGAAGCAGTAAGCTCGTTCGTCTCTGCACTGTTAGCTCGGGACAGTAGAGTGCGCTGCTCCTACAGCGGAGAGGGAGGCGCCACCCAGGCTGCTGCTGACGGGGGTCCTGGGATCCGAGTAAGCTGCGATTCCTGTCCACGAAACTTAGTCCTTCGGTAGATTCAGCTTTAAGACTATGCTTATCCAGCAATCATCACAGGCATGACTGCAGCCTTTGGGAAGCGTGCCACGTACATGGGCCAGCCTGTGAAGACAGAGGCTGTGCGAGCTGTGCAAACCCCTGGAGGCTGCGCACGTGTGTGTGCTGTGGCCTGTGCCAGGGCAGGGCAGCGCTCGCGCTGCTGATGAGCGCCTACTTGTGCTGCAGGTAGCGCTGCGCTTACAGCACAGGCACATCCTGAGAGCGGTCAGGGCCAGTGGTCGTCTGTCTGGTGTGGCCTTGATCTCTAGGAAATAGCCGAAAATGTTTTATGTGCCCACAGAAAACGAAATGCCAGGGAACTTGTCCTTTTACTCGTATTAGAGCATCCATCTCTTATTTTGTAAGTTATCCTTCTCCATCCCCAGGTGAGAGGAAAATGAGGAAATGCCAGGTTTCCAAGACACTCAGGTCCATGCAATATTAAAGACAAAAATCTGCAATAATGGAAGAAAACCTGTGCTGTTGTGTTGCATGTGGAAGAGGTCCTAAGCAGCAGATTGCTTGGCTCTTTGAAGCCACTGTTGGTACACCAGATGGTTGCTTTTGCACGTTAGCAAGGAGATGGTCTGCCCTTATATTACTTAGTATGTATTTTTATTTGACTTTTTGGATTTGCACTTTACATTCACATGAAAGCATTGGCAGTCACTTTATGAAATATTACAAGAAACAGCTGTAATCAGGGTTGGAATAAATTTCATGATCTGCAAGTCCATATTTCAACCACTGGAAGAAACAAGGAGTATTATTTTTCAGCCTTGGGATATTTTCTGGTGAGTTTTGTTTTGTAGCCACTTCAGAGAGGCAACAGGTTGCAAGTACTAATCCTGTTAGCAGACCCAGCACTTTCCAGTGTTGTGGTGGTGTTCTGAGTCCCACTGTCTGGCCTTTTCACTTCAAGCAAGATAGTTGTGGTCACTGAAAGAAGTAGCTCCCATGCCTTGTGGCACTGTTTGGAAAGCAGCAGCACAACAAAGCCTTCAAGTACTGTTGGAGACACACACAGAGGAGTGAGGCTGTGCACACAGATGGATAGCTCTGGTTCTCCAAGGGCAGATGAAGCTACAGGGTTAAACTCTAACAGTGTGGAGGACTTGGACCCTTCAGAAGAGTTTGGAATGTGGCAGTGATTTGTGCTGTAGTAATTGATTCTAAAATTTTGGATCCCTTTTCTTTCAGACTGGGGGAAGCCCAGTTGAAACCTGTTGAAAAAATATCAGTTTCCAAAGCTACAGCCCAACTCCAGCATGCCCTGCTCTGCTGCTGGCATCTGCTCTGGAGCCATGCCACCTGTGTTTGGCTTGGCAGTGGCTCTTCTTCCTTCTCTTATGGGCTTATTCTTAGACCAGGAGACTGCAGACCCTGCCTGTTCCCTAGTTCTTGTCCTGGAATTTACGGCTCTAAGGTCTTGAAGGACAGGCTATGAATTGTTTGTGCCACAAAGCATAGTGACCTCTCTGGGTGTGTATGCAGGGCTTGGTATTCTTACCAAATTCAGTTTACATGCATCATCTTAGATCTGGGTTGACAATCCAGACTGGTCCAGCAAGTACATAGCCCTGGAGGCTGGCTGCAGAGTGACCTGGAAAGGCTGAGAATGATACACAATGTATTTGTGTAGTTTTGAAAGAACACGTATGTATTGCACATTAAGTGCTAATGTATTAACTTATAAACTAAAGGTAAAGTTACACAGTCCATGCATGCCAAAGCCAGATGTCCTAAATCCCTTAAAAACATCAGGTCAGGAGTGCTTTGCAATGGCTCTTTTTCTCCTGAACACCTACCCTTCCTCTCCCTGCTTGAGCTGCGCTGTCCTGGGCAGGGGCTGCCAGGTAGTATGTTGGTAGGAGAGCATGCTGCCACCAAACAGTGCACATACACCTGAGGAGGAATAAAAGTACTGCGTAGGCTGTACCAAATCCTGCTTTGCAGAGCATCGTTTTGTCTTTTGTCCATCTTTTGCAGAAGTCACAGCTGATTAGACTTAGGCTGAACACTTGCATGCAGCACCTTCTAGCTGAACCTTCCTTGAATTTCAAGCTTGGTGTCAAAGAAGCCCTCAGGCAGTTTGGTAACTGTGAGGCTGAGACAAGAGAATTTAAAACCTCATGAGCTGTGGTGAGGTGATGTATCAAAGCTAGACAGAAACACAATCTAGTGTTAGATGCAGCTGTACACTCAGGAAGCAGCGCAAGCCAGAATTGCATCATGTTCATTTCTAGCAAGTTCAGAAGTTGAACTGCTTATGAAAGGCCAAGTAAAAAATTACATGGCTACTTAAGCTGCCCAAGTAGGGGTACTGCCATGGCCTGTATCAGTACATATGCTAAAGTACACTCAACTGGGTGCAGTAGGCGCAAAGCACCCTCAGGTGACTGTGCTGGGATGTTCTTTGCTCTTCTTAGACCTGTTAGAGGAGGATAGAACCTCAACAGTGTAAGACCAAACCCACATGTCTCTGCTCCCCTGCCCCTTGCTCTAGTGTCTGAGGAGATGCCTGGCTGGCCGGGACAGATGGGACACAGCAGAACTGACTTCATGTGAATGTTGTGGCATACAAGCTGAATTTTCTGTTCTACACATTTTGAGCTGAAGTGCTGTGACTCTGATCCTATAAAAAGTCAGGAACACCATATAAAAGTTATATTTACCTACCAAACTCTTTTGTTTACTCCAGCCAGTCTGATCTCAAGTCACTGAAACCATGTTGCAGAACAGATTTGAGAAAAGAACTAAATTAAAGCTGAGCACCAGTCGGGCTATTTGGGTTTGACGCTGGCTCGTCCTAAGTCTATGAAGTGATTAAATTGGCTATTTTTAAAATGGTCTGAAGTCAGAGCATAGTGTCCATGAGAGAAGTGAGCCTTTCACTTAATCTTACCTGTTCCAGTCGATGAGCCAGGGTCCTTACTGCTAGTCTTTTGAAATGAGAAGGGTGTCTTACCCTGTGGCTAACTGCTACTGGATAGAACTCTGCAGCGTATTCACTGCCATTAATCTCATACCTGTTTGAGAGAATGAATCAACAGATCAAAAAGAAATTAGGGTTTTGCTGATGAGCGTTTTGGTCATTCAATAGTTACTTGCCCATCCACAGTGATGTTCCATCTTGGGCTGCTGTTGGCCTCTAGAGACCCAGTTACCCAGCAGTTTTCCAGGTATAACTCAGTGTCGGGGCTCTTGTCTTTCAGCTCCACCTCGAGAAACACAGGCTCCACAGGTTGCTTGAGTATTGCCATGTTTGGCTCATAGAATTCCATGAAAGATTCATCTCGAGAAAGTGTCAGGGGATTTTGTTGTTGTTTAATTTTATTTAAATTAAAACATGTTTGGAAGTTTTCTGCATTTCTTAGGAGGAGACTTACCTTTGGACACTCTTGAAACTACATTCAGGGCTTGTCTTACCCTTCTGTGTACTGCAGAAAAGGAAATGTTAGTGCGGTTCTTTAGTAGGAAGCAGGGCATGAGAACTTACAACTGAGGAAGTCACAGAAGTTTAAAAATGGAGGAAGAGAATGCCTACCTGCAATATTTGATCTTGGTACCGTTGTACTGGAGCCAAAGGGAGGTGATGTGGATGGATCACTAGCAAAGGCACCTAGCACTAGGGTCTCTTTTGCTCGATAGTAGCACAAGACTGTTAGTCTATAATAGGAGAAAGAGTAATTTTTGTGTTTGCTTCTTCTTTCCAGCTGCAGTATCAAAGTGAGCAGTGTCAGAGAGCAGTGGCTCCTACCTGTAGTCTGGATCTCTTGTGATTGTTGGTATGCTCTGTTCTGGAAGAGTCTCTTTCTCATAAGAGATTTCATTTTCATAAATAATATGATCACCTTCAAACTGCATATATAGGAAGTGTGTTAAAAACTGGATCATCTTGGGAGCAGGGACAGGAGAACAAAACAGAAAATGCAGGAGAGACAGAAACTTCCAGCAGATATATCTGCTCCAGCCATGGGCTTACCCTTGCTGAAGTGCCACAGGTAGTGACGTGGAACTTGAAGAAGGCATGTCGTTCATCATGCTCTCTAGGCTTGCAAGAGCTATCCCTTAGTTTGGTTTTACTCATATCAATGGCAGGAACTGTCTTCATTTGAGCAGATACCATTACGGTACCGTCTGGGTGGCATACTGAGAAAATTGGAGAGATGGTTATAAACTCAATGAAAGAATTGCAGATCATTTTATTGATCAATTAGTTGTATAACTTACCTATAAACTCTGAAGTATTGAAACTGCATCTAACGGAGAACATCTGCAAGGTGTCCATAGTTCTCACTTTCTTTAGGGCAACATTAAACCTTGCTTTTATTTTCTGAAAGGACACTTCCTGTGAAGGAGGTGATGGAAGAGGTCTCCTGTTAAGGCGTGTGATACGTATGTACAAAGTTCTGCTCTTAGCTTGTGCCACTTGTATACTGAGAAGTCACAAGAGTTAAGTCACTGTGAAGAATCGAGCCTGACACAACATGGGTGCAGAAGAAGTTTTCTTGTATGAAATAATTGGTCACTGTCACAGAGATAAATTTTGGCTGATTATTATAGAACAGTGCAGATGCTTATTACAGCATCAGTTTTCCCCTGCCATGTCTTAACGTTTCTGCAGAACGTTCCTTTAAAAGAGCTTCTTTCATAAAAACTAGATTGAAATATTGTTTCTGGCTCAGTGCAGATGGGACATTTTGCCTCATCTTACTAAAAATACTGAGGAGCTAGTTCGTTTTTGAAGACTCTGTGCGTATCATTTAGAGACAACTTAGCACTGCCGATTACATAATGCATGGCACTATCAGAAGGGTCTGTGTCTAATACCTCTTGTCCTACTTGCACTGGCTTGGAGTCCTCCCCTCTGAAAATTTTCCAGTACATGGAATACCACAGCACCACAAACTGTGGCTGTAGGACTGTGGCTGTATGAGCAAACAGGCCTATGAGCTTTAAAGAAGGCATTGCTATATGGTTTGTGTACCTCATAGACAACTCCTGCAGCAAACAGAGGTATTTGCAAGATCAGGTGTGTAGAATTGGTAACTGAGAGATACCCGTTGGTAAGTGCAACGTGCCGATTCAGGAGCATGTTACCAAGATACAGGTTCCAGTACTGGTGCAAGCCAAAAGTAGGAATGGCTAGATACATGTTTTCTTCATCACAGTAACCAACTGCTTCTGGTAGTTCTGCAGGAAGGAGGGATGAAGAAGCAGCAATGAAGAAAGGTCTGAGTGATGATGTTTGGCCCAGCCAGGGAATGCTGTCATGGGCAAAATTTGCACTGGCACTGCAGCAGCGCTGTTATGTGCATACTGGCATCATCTGCAGGGGTTTGGCTGTGTTTTGGGTGTAGCAGCTCACAATCAGTGGGATCAGGAACCCTCATGCTTTAGCGGTGGCCTGCCAGATGGCTGCCAGGACTACTCCCTGTTTCAGTAAGGCAAGCTGAACTACGTGTGTAAATATATTTTTTTTGGTCAGTCCTCTTTGGGTTGAACCCAGAGCTATTTCAAACATTAAATAGGACGGTGAGGAAACTGTTACCTTCATGGCGTCTAAAATCGAAGAGGTTTGAGAAAATACCGGTCAGACCTCCCAGCTGTTTCAATAACCTGCTAAGTACAGCTCTTAGTGTCTCCTTACACAAATATGTCTCTGGAGTTCACAGCAATATATTTGAGTCAGTTGAGTTTTGCCCTGGACACATATGCAGAATTGCGTTTGAGGACAAACTGAAATTCGTAGCAATGTCTGAAAGCTTTGCCAGTAGGTGTATGTTCAAGTTATGAGGCATCTTGTTCACTGAGTTTGCAAGCCAACTTCTACACACTAGTATTTATTATTCTTAGTGTCTCGAGGGCAGACTGTCTTGCCAGTATGCAGAAGGGCTGCCATCAGAAAAGCAGCAAGTGGCTATGTTACCAGTGATGAGCTATTGAAGGGTGGGGTTTTCTCAAAACCTCTCATCCTTAGCCTAATGGGGGTTTCACTGAGTTCAATGAAAACCTGATTCATGCAGTTGATACAAACTGGTTAATATCAGGGAAAACCTTACCAATGTCAGCAATCACACACTCCACCTCTGCTGAGTGATAATAGAGTGTCATCTCTGGACCCACGCTTAGAGTGTAGTTGATGAGGAGGGTATATTTTGTTTCATTTCTGTTTACATACTAAAAGAGAGAAATGAAATGCTGTAGTAGCAGTGCCTTCCAGTGCAGACAGGCACATACATCCTGAGCAGTACTAAATAATTATTCCAACACGCTCCTCTCCCCTGCAAATAGTTCAGTCTCTAAAAACATCACTTCAGTTGGCCTAAAACTATTCAGAAATCTGGACTGGATTCAACAGCTCTTTCAGCCAAACAGAAATGTAGAGAATGTAGTGCCTGTTCATAAAATGGAGGCAGAAGTGAATGCAGTGGTGTTTCCTCTGTAGCCCACTGATGAAAGAGCTTGTAGAGGGAGAGCTGGGTCCAAATCCTTATTCTTATTTTCTCAGAATGTGGACTGAACCCAGGAGAATAAATAGGTGGTAAACCAGAAGGTGTGAGGTAAGATCACACTGCATCTGATGCTGTAAGAGATCCCTCATCCCTCCCTCTACCCTCATTTAACTCACTGAAAGTGCTCCCAAAGCAAAACCTGCTGTTCAAGCTGAAAGAAATACTTCTGAAATCGTTTGGATTCCTTTGATCCTTAATGCCATTTAACTGTAGTTTGAATGCAGCCTAAAAGCTATTTGAGCAAATCTTGATCCTGTGTGTTCACAATGTTGTTCCTTGTAACAGAAAATAGCATTACATGATTTGGTTGAAACAGTGGTAGAGGGCTTCCTCCCACTGAAACAAGAGGCTGAATTCCCCTTGTGAGTTTATACTTTTTACAAATATTTAGATTACAAATGGTCTGAAGCTTAACAAAATTGCATTTAGAATACCCTGAGCCTGCCTCTACGTGCTTGCATGGTGCATGGCCTGTGCCAGTGTTCAAATGACTCTGCATAAAGAGTAGGTTCAGGAATTACTGGATGTTGGTAACTGGTGTTTGCAGGACTGCAATAATTAATAATTTTATTTCCAAGGCAGTTCTGTATCAAGAAGCAGCATTTAATAGAAATTTTTCAAGCTTCTTCCTGCTGGGCATGTGCTCGGACATTAGCCATGTTGACAGACACTAGAGGAAGTCATGCCTCATACTGTCTAATTACACTTGATGCTGCATGTCTCCCAGAGACCTACAGAGAGCTAAGTAGGGACATACAAGCCTCTAACATTAATTCAGATGAGCTTGGATGCATTGACACTGTTATGATCAAGTGAGAGTTCTTGGTTAATAAAAGCCAGACTATGTTCTGAAAAGGGGCTGCCCTACCTCCTTCACTCACCTGCTGAAGTGACCTGCTGTATCTTACCTCCTTTAGAACATATGGATCATCAAAAGAGACTTCCAGGATAAATCCTTTTGTTCTATTAGGAAAGGGAGTTTCATAAATTTTAAACCCTTGGTACTGTGCTTCCCTCAGGGTAAATGGCACATTTCCTACTGCAATTGTCACTAGAGAGACATCAGGAAGAAAGTGTCCAAATGCAACATTAAATAGCCTTTCCTCTGGCAGAGTGTCTGTAGGGAGAGAACATCGAATTACTGCTGATGAGGATCAAGTAACAAAGACGGTTGGGGCGGCCTCCCATTCAAGTTCCAGGAAATTTAGCCAACAGTCATCTCTTTAATGGCTCTGATTAATGAGTGTTTGTGTTCTAGTCAGATCTGAAATACTCTGAGTACATGAGAATTGCTTCAAGCTGTAGGAGATTAACAACAAATACATACAACTTTATAGAAAGTGGGTTCAGTAACTTTCTAGAGGTGCACTATGGTGTGCAGTGACTTTCCTGTAAAGAAATCTAGAATCTAGTTCAGCCATTCAGAATATGGAGAAACTGTTATAATGTATGTGAAGAGGTTCCTTTTCCTTTCTTTATCAGTTGTCCAGACAGCTCCAAAGGGGTTTAGTGTCTTAGTGCACTGGAAAATACCATAAAAAAATTGCTGCACCACTGAATGGCACAGTGTTTTCTGTATGCTCCCAAGATAAAAAATGCAGTCAGTCTGGGGGAGAAAATGCCATCAACGAAGGCTGTGCTCAGGCAGTTGTTCCCCCCAGTGTGATTTACTGCACACCTCATCTTTATTCCAGGCTTCCAGTGCTCCCTGGAAAAATGTGGTTTTCAGTGTGAAAGAAATGTTTATGTTCTTATCAGCAACCTAAAATTTCCATCTCATCCCGTAATGACATCTGATTAATGATGCATCCATTAACACTAAATGTTTGGGGCTTTTTATAACACCTTGAATCTTGACTTTGGCTAGCAAATTAGAAGTGGAAGTTGAGAACATTTTGGTGAATGTAGGTGTGTGGCAGAGGTCAAATAGAATAATATACAGCACAGCAAGAGCAGGAGAGCTGTAAACGTCAGTAAGAGGAATGACTTACTGTAGGTAACAGTTGGTATTTGTGGCATGAATGGTGTGGTGATGGATTTGATGACTGTATACTTTGTGGTTTGCCAATCTGCATCTGTCCACATGTGCTCCAAAAACAAGTCAATACTGTAAATGATTCCATATATACCACCAGATATGGAGCTCTAGGAGGTGAAATATGCATTTAAGTCTTAATTTGCAATAGCTAAATAGAAGGATGACAGAATATGGTTAAAATTCTCACTTTAAAAAGAGAATATGGTATTTTAGTACAGTTTAGGATGGATTTTGATAGGGAGCTTGTTTGTTTGTTTCATTGCTTGGCCCATTTGTCTGGTCCATGTTTGGCTCAGATACTGCTGAGATTCTCAATAAGGAAGTACCAGGTTGAGGGGGGTGTCCTCATTGTTTAGTAAGCAACCATACTTGCGTTTATATTTTTACAAGCCCTGTATTACCAGTCGTGTCTCTCATTCTGTCCTAGGTCACTCTGAAAGTTTGTCGGAGCTTCTAACATTTCTTCAGACTAAGCCTGTCTGGTGTCTACACATAGTGATCAAAGTATCCATTGGTACACAAAAATGAGAACTTCTGAAGGGGGCAAGTCAAAATCACAGCAATGTCATCTTCACAAATGGAACTCATAAAGAGCCATGTGATAATGTTGCCAGCTTCTTTCTAAATGCTTATTCTCTCTAAATGCTGATCTAGCAAAAGATATTCCTGCCCATGGCAAGGGGGTTTGGCTAGATGATCTTTAAAGGTGCCTTCCAACTCAAGCCATTCTATTCTATTCTATTGAACATTTCTTTTGACTCTGCCTCTGTACCTTACAGATTGATACGGAATATATTATGTCCAAAGCAGCTGCGCCTAAACTACATGCTGGGGACCTGTCTCATGCTAATTCATCCTGTCTGAATGGAAATTATCTGGGAAACTAATTACTCATTGGCTCAGGCCAGAAGCTTACCAGGACTAGCTTCATAATATAGCAACACAGACAATTGAACTCCAGTGCTAAGGAATCCCTTCACTCTTAATTTACTAGTATATTTTATAAGCAAAAGACAGTCACTTGCTTCTATCATGTTTTGTAATCATAGATACTTAGTGTCTGATTAATACTTAGTGTCTGCTCCTAATGCAGAGGAGTACCTAGGACTTCAAATATTTATTGTATCTAAGAATTTTAAGCAGCAGCCAATCAGTATTTTTAATTATCATGATTTAGGGACTTCTTTGAATGCAGACCCTCAAATGTATTTATACTAACCTTTAGCTTTCCTCCTTCTGCTCCAATAGGAATAGTTATTCTGATGAGTGTCTCGTTGTGCTCCAGTAAGTAGTTCATCTCCTCTGGGTTTACTATGACTTGATCATCAACTCCCATTAAAATATTTTTAGACAGAAAGGTGGATTCTTGAACCACTAATGTGGGGATAACACTTGGCACAGTCCATGTTAGCGCAGTGTCAGTGAAACTGATGCCATCTGTTGAGTTGGATAGACAGTCCCAGAAGTCTGTGTAGTTACCAGTCAGTCTTCACTCTGCAACGGCTGTCTTTCCCTGTCTGCTTTCCACCAGGGTACCCTTACAACTTTCACTGATGAAAAATACCTTGTAGGATAGTAGCCAACCAATGGCTATCTTGTCACAGAAACCCTGGTGCTCAAAGTAGACTGGAAACTGAATCACCAGTTTCAGGTGACTAATTCATTTATTCAGAAGAATAGGCAGTCAAGCTCCCAAATGCCTGCTCTGTTCTCCTTCTGGTCCCAGGAATTTTGCCTTGCTGGCAAAAGGAATGGGACACATAACCACTTATTTGGACCTTCTGATGGCTTCAAGGTCATGATAGCCTCCTGCCTCCTCATCAGTTGTTCACATTAATACTATTCTGTGGGAGACAGAGGGTGTAGCCACCACTGTTCTGCAAAAAGCCAGGCTAGTTCTACCTCTCCAGAGGAAAGGACTACATGAGTCAGAAGGATGCAGAGCTGCGTCTCCTGTGTGGAGTTTTTGGCAGCGGAGGCTTCCTGGCCCTTCTGCAGCAGTTTTACTTGACTCCATATCCCTGCATCTAACATGAGAGCTTGAGAAATTGGACATGCTACACTGGGAACAGAAGTAATGTAGCATCACAGCAGAGAATGTGTTTGTCCAGGGCTAAAGCCATGGACTCTTAGCTCATGTTGCTCTGAGGGCAGCTTGTAAACCTCTTCTTTTACAGAGTAGGTCACAGGGAAAGGGGAAGACTGTTTTCTACTAGCTCCTTAGGTGGATATTTTTAGTGAGCAAGGAAGAAAGCCTTACCAACAGGACAGGAGACAGTGGTGTCAATCAGCAAAAGCAGCCACCGCTGCCTGTACATGGAAGTGGAAGTGATCATGTTCATATTGACACCACTAACCTGTTGAGATGCAAGCAGAAGAAAGCTGATGTTCCAGAGTGGCAGTGGAAACAGCACAGCTTTGTGTTCCACTGAGGGCAACAACTCACCCTGCTGATGTCAGACTCGTTGCTGTGATAGGGTGCACGGAGGTACACTCGGGACAGCGTATTATTGAAGCTGTAGCCGAGTTTTGCTGCATCGCTTACCGTTATTCTCTTTCTCCCTGATGGAGAAACAAACATCAGTTGCCATAGCTGGTATGCAACATTTTGAGTCTGCAAAAGAGAGAGATGAGCTGCATCAGATCGAAATCTACCAGAGCCTCTTGAAAACTCTGATATCGTAGCACCTACTTTCCTGTTAGAAGGTGGAGTAACTGGAATGACACTGGAGACTCCTACTTCACCCCAGAAAAGAAATACCCTTAATTTATATGAAGATAAGGAATTCTATAGTTCTTTAAGGCATCTTTAGAGATAGTCTTTTAGAGGCCCTGGAAGGAAGTTAGAGTGGTGGTCTTGAACAAATTCCCTCGGACAAAATGCCTGTGCTGTTAACAAAACCGTTGCATTCATGTCTCTTGATTGCTGGACAGTCTGGAGGCTCAATAACAGACTGCCTTTTACAGCATGTATCCATGCTGTGTCAAAAATAGGATGAGAGGGATGACTGTACTGGTCTAGAGCAGAGGATCCTGAAATGATAACCATATGAGATGGCAGTCAAAAGGGAGAATGGGAATGTTGAGCAAGTAAGACATGAGAAAAATAGGACGTGCGTATATATTCCCCCCTAATACTTTCCAGCCTCAAATAGACCTCACTGACTCCTGAGCTATCTGTAGCTTCTTTGTATTTTATATGTCTTATTGAATTTTTCTCAGTCAACTTTTCCAGACTCTTCTTGAGATCAGGAAGGCTTTTAGCAGCCACAGCATCTTTTGGCAAGGACTTTGACAGATTCACTACCCATTGTGAGAAGAACCACGTACCTTTATTTGTCTTGAACTCAATTTCCACTAATGTAACAAGCATATGGCTCTGTTCTCCCACCTAAATATCTTTTTGCAGTGTAGAGCTCTAAGAAAACTTGAGAGGTTTTCCAGTACTTGATGGCATCTTTACCATCTCCCTTTTTTTGACAGAGATGGAGCTATGCCCCAGGAATGACTCACGAGACTAGTGAGAAGAGGCAGGCTAGGAACTGTGAGGAAATTTCCCCCTTCATACCTCTGGCAGTGCTGACATCCATGCTACGGTGTAGTCATTTGAAACTGCAGGGACATCAGTCTTCACTGACACCTGGGAAGACAGAACAGATTCCTTGTGATCAGACCAATCTTCAGCATTATTACAGTCTTGGGGAGCAGAGAAAGGGCTTTCAGATTTCTCCTCCGGTGTCTGTTGAGATTTAGCAATTCACTGGAGGTAATGAAAGTGTTCCCAAAGAGGCTCTTGATGATTGTAATTTCTGTGGCCTTAAAGCCATGGCATATATGGTGGTGCACGTACAGCAGAAGGAATATGTTGTGTATAACTGGGTAAATCAAAATCCTTTTTCCTATTTGGTATGAAATAGATCCCACTCTGAATACTTTTGGTGGCATCTGGGTCTCTCCACTGGAAGTATAGGGAAGCAGGCTATTGGCTTCAACACGGTTCCCTCTTCCCATGCAGTCTGAGCACCTGAAAATGCAGCATCCCCAAGGTACCTAAGGTAAATGCTAGGTGTAAATCTTGCTAGCATGTGCTGGAGAGTGAGCTGAGTTCTGGACACTGAGGTGGGAATCAGTGTTTGCCTCAGACATCTGTACCATGCTGTGTGTTGCAACACCCAGATGTGTCTGCATAACCTCAAATCCTAACAGGATAAACCCAGTTTCTTTGTCTTGCCTATAGTAGGTGTGTACAAAAGGCAATGAAGTCTCTTTGGTTCAGTGCCTTATTTCTACACTGGTGTGTAGATTCCAGTAATAGGCTGGGCTGCCAGATGGTACCACACAGTGGGAGGCATGGTCTGTCTCACAGTGGTGTCCTGTGGGTTGTGTGATGCAGTCGGGGTGCAGATCTGCAAACTCTAGGTTTTATTATTTCATATATATGAGTGACTTTCTCACAGGTGCTTCAGCACTTCATAATGTAAAGGTGCTCTTGTGAGCTAAATGGGTTGATGTGGCTGGCTGCTGATTTGCTTGCAGTGGCCTGGTGTACATCATCTGTACAGTTAACTGAATTTCACTGCATCCAAAATACCTGTGACATGTCAATGTGTTACTAATAAGCATCTACAGTTACACCCTCTGCTGAATATCAGCAGGTTGCTATTATGCCTGGTACATAGTGTAAAATCAACTCCTGATAGGAATTTGTGGAGTTTGTTTTGCCTGGCAGGGAGCTTGGATGTAGCTTTGCCTTCGGTGGGAAACCTTTTACCTCCATGTAGTTTTCTTCACACATGATTTCTCTTGAAGCCCAGGAGGAATAGGAGCAGTACATAGGGTAGGTGTAGGTCACAGCTGCCCTCATGCTCAGAAATGAGGAGACTTTGATGTTCACAGTCAGTGAAAACAGCTCATCTGCCTGGGAAGGAAAACAGGCGATTCAGCAGATACTGTAGAAGGTCCCAGGAGCAGCTGCATGGCACCATCCAGCCCAGTGTCCTGTTTTGGAGAGTGTTTTGTAGTGAGGGAAACAGTTTGAGAGCTGCAGTGGACAGCTTCTCCAATATACCACCCTATATGTGCACATGGGCTTTCTGAGCCAAAGGTATTGCCTCAATACTTAGAGCCTTTGCCTCAGATCACATCTCAGCACTATTCTTGCCACAGTATTAAGGAACACCTATTCAGAGGAACTGATTTACCTCACCATGTGGCTCGTGTTCCTTTTATTCATGAGCGCTGTGTGCCTCCGCAAGAGAGAAAGTACTGGAGCTTTTATTTTGGTGTAGGTAGCTCAGGTGCCTCTTAGACTCTTAAATGTTTAGAGTCTAGTTCAAAAGTGACTAGCTTTGATATGAACTCCTTTTGGTCCTTCAGCTCTCTAGAAGCCACATATGAAGCCATGATCTATGCTTCTGTCTGATGTGGATGTGCATTTTCATGCAGAAAAAGGGAAAGCCTTTCCAGAGGAATTTCCAGTCTGGAAATGCTGCGCATTGGACAGCACACTGTACACCCCCTGTTCTTGTTAGCATAACCTTTGCCCATAAAATATTACCTTATTTTGTCTGAGGGGCTTCCAGGATGAGCCAGACTAAACATGGGTAAGCAGTGAAGTTTCTACCCTGATATATTCTGTTTCTAGGTTCATTTCATCTCAACTAACACTTTGAAATTGGAAATCCAGGCTACACTTTTACACATATTTTAGGAAGGGGTGAATCACCTTCCAGAGAAGTCTATTTCTCTCCATTGACTATTGTGGAAGCATAAACAACTAGTTTAGACTAGACATCATCTTTCAGATGGCTAAAGTTACGTGAGACAAATCTGGGTCTAATAGATGTGTGTGATCTACGTTCCTAGGCATGTGTGAACAGGCACATTACCACACAAATTAAGCCAGAAAATGATCTGCCAGAATCACACTGCAAATGTTGCTTTTTCAAGCAATGCCTACTTCTTTCCAGAGAGGCTTTCAAGAAACTCTCTGGCAAATCAGCAGCTACAAGGATATGCTTGAGAACTGGCAGCTAGTCAGCAGCATTAAGCTAAGTGTCATTTCATGGAGAGAGGAAATCCCATGTCAGTCACACTGAACAAACCTCATACTGGAGAGCCTTTGCCTGTTCATTTCTATACACCATCAATACTAACTCCTTGAGTTCACTATTTCATGAGTTCTCAAAACATGCCAATAGAATGCCATATAATATCTCAATGTTGTCTTTTTGGAGAGGATGTACTGTCTGAGTTATTTTCATGCCCATCTCTGGGTCTTACCTCGTTGGCCACGTGGCAGCCAAGCACCGATGCACGGAAGATGGGGTTGCCCCACACATCTTCTGACAGGACATAGCCACAGCGAGATGCTAGTTTCTCATCCAGCAGAAGGGGGCCAGCATAAGGATCTACAGAAAAATGGAATGACACGTGGGACGGAAAGCTCAGGGCTTTTAAAGCACGGGGCAGAGTAGTATCAAGGCCACTTCACAAAGATCTCCTCTGAAAAGAGGTCCAGCTGGGTTGGGTGTTCTCCAGCAGCATGTGCAGCTGGTGAAGCTATGCTGTGTTAGAATGCATGAGACAGTTTAGCGTGTCTCAAGATCACACACATTATGTTCACTTTAATGCCCATTTCTTTGTCTCCAGAAGTTTGTGCCACAGCCACCACGAAGTACTGTTACAGAGAGTTTTTCTGAGGCATCACATTCATTACTCTCTCCCTGTTCTTGCTCTCTAGAAATGAGTCATGGGCTATTGAGCCCATACATTTCTAAAAATTCTCAAACTGTGATAATCTGCTGCTCATTCTTGTCAAAGGATGCAGTCATGCACCTATTTTGGATGGGCATTTCTATGAATTGTTCAGGTTTGCTGCTCATCTCTGCTTGGCAAGGTGCTTCATGCTCTTAAACCTAACTGGGAGAGCCAAGTAAGGTCTTGATAAGGTCTGGCATGATAAGGCCTGGCTGCACTCAGCTCTTGATGCTGGTAGAGTTAATAACATCATATTTTGTTAATTATCTGCCCTCTGATGAAGGAACTATTTCAATCTTGGCTTAGACACAAGAATCTGTACAAATAGATAAAGTTTTAACTAGCTGTCATTGCAATTTCTAGATCTGTCTGTTATCTTAATAAGTTGAACAGTACTAATAACGGCTACTTCAATAGATGTAGTCTTGCAGCCAGGGTAGACTTAGGAGATAAGTGAGGAGGATTTTGGAAGAAGAGGGAATAGCTTTTATGAGACCAACTGATAGAGCTGGAAGAAACAAACAACCTTATTGTGCCTGAAGACAGCTCTGTTTTTTCCAGCAATATCAGTTGCTCTCATAAATGCTATCACTTCCCCCCACACCCTTGCAGTACTTCACTTTTTCAGTTCTGCCTCCAAATCAATTGAAAAAACCCAAAACCCAGGAAAAAAGTGGACTGACCTCAACAGAAAGAAATCTGGTTTGGGGTGAAATCACATACTTTTTTCAATCTGATGTGAACATTTTCTGGTTTTCATTTGGTTAAGTAGATTTTTCTTTCCCTCAGCAAAGCGGAAAACCTTTGTTCAGTCTGAACAAAGGGTACGTAACTGCCATTGTGGTGTTAAATACAAAGAAAATTAAAAGAAAAGAATATTTTAATTGCTTAATCACTCAGCACTCACTGAGATTGTGTTTTCTGAGTATTACCCAGCTTACATTGATGGTGTTATTTTTGCTGTCCAGGACACATCCAAGCTGCAATATCACCTTTGTTTTCTTTGCTAGACATGTGTAAGGGCTCAGCAGAGATAAAAATGAAAGCCAAATGACCGTCCTTCCTCCTCAGACCGTATTTTCTCCTTTCCCCAGCATCATAGTTAAGAGGCAAAGGGGACTGTGGCTGTAGGTACAGGCTTTACTTATCTATGGGGATATTGACCAAATGGAGTGCAAGAGGCCAGATCTAGGTAGCAAGGATGTCTGCATGTTCTTTGGGGTGGGTTACCAGTTATTGTGTAAATGGCAGCAGTGTCCGGATCACAGACTTTCAGATCACTTAGGTGATTTCCCAGCCTTCATGGTCCTCAGGGCAGTCACTTGTGACTCACCATTAATTTCCAGCTGGAAGAACTTTCCCTGGAGCAAGAGTTTATTCAGTTTCATCCAAAAAATCCTGGAGCGGCAACTGCTCTGTACAAAACCTGGTGGGAACACAAACAAAGCAGATCAGCCAGTGGGACCAGAGGGCAGAGAAGAAGCACATCTTGTTACAAGCAAAATAACCAAGTTTTCATCCTTACTTCACTATACTTTTGTCATGTTTTTACCAACCTGGGGGAGCCATCTGCCTCCCTTGTCCCAGCCAGAACAGTAAGAAAAGCAGCCAGATCCTGCAGTGTAAGTACATGAACAAATGATAGGGTGAACGGAGAAAAAAATATCAGGATGGAAAATGAATGAGACAGCGTCCAAAGTCCCATTACCTGCAGATAGAGTAACCCACAGCCTCCATCTGTCCCCAGAGACCTGTGCATGGGCAGCGAAGTCTTCCTCCCTCTGAGGTAAAGCTCACCCAGCTGTGTAGGAGGAACCTTGTCAGACCCAGGAGGAAAGGTGACCTTTTACGAGAGAGATTGTGCTTTTTTCCCTAAACCTTGTGTGTGAATCAGGAGAGGTCAGTAGCTTCTGTCGTGGAGGGCTGAGTCCTGCAGTGCCCTCCAGCGTTATCTGAGCTCTGGCATCGGGAGGCAGCCTCTGTCTTGCTGGGAGGGCAGAGCACCCTTCTGGCAGGCATTTACAAGGTCAAATGCTGCTGCTTAAGCCTAATTTTAATGAATGCAGCGCAGAGTGCTCAGCGCTTTCCATCAACCCCTGGGAAGAAACCTTATTCCTTACAAGCCAGTTGGGTAGCTTTGGCTTCAGGTCTTAAGAGCACAAGAAACATTCCCCCTGAGGTACTTTAGTTGGGTCTACACAGGAAATACATTTTTGTTTCTGTGAAATGTCCCAGTGACCCAGCCATGCCAGAGATAACAGCAGTTCTTTGGCAGCTGCATGTTTTGCTTTTGCAGATCCACTTAGGTTGCCCTTTGATTTGTTTGAATATTGGAGAGTGTTTTGGGGAAAACATCTTGTTTTTAGAAGTGCTCCGATATCTCTGGATCAGTCAGACCATGTGCTGATCGGTAAATGGCCAAACACATTGCCTTGGGAAGAGAGAGTCATTGCACCTGAGAGGAGCTGTGGGACTGCCAGTGCCCAGAGAAGCAGAAAGGCTGAGAGGTTTGGTGAGCTAAAAATACAGTTTGTGTGGTATGGATGAGCTGAGTTACGGTGGGGTGAGAAGTACAGGACATTTAGGTTGATGTTTTAGCCATTGAAACCCAGGGTTTATTCTCCTTTTTGTCCCCATTTTGCTTCATTACTGAACCATTCTTAACTTACTTTGGTTCACATGCATGAGCAGAGCAGTGCTGTAGAAATGAGATTGTTTTTACAATATACTTCATACTGCTTTGGGATAGAAGAAACCACTGGGCACATCCTCTCCCAGGACACAGTGCAATCAGTGTAATCTCCTCCTCTGTCCCCTTCTGTCACAGAACCTCTGCAGAAACAGCAGAACCCACACCACTGTCCTGCCAGATACGCTCACTTTGTACAAGTGGCATTCATGTGTGAGTGCTCTGGTGTGGAGCCCCAGGGCTTTAGCAATCTCCTAATTAATGTCCTTTGGCCACAGGACCTTTCTCATTCAGTGGGAGCTGAAGTCCAACTTCTGCAACAAGCTCCTCATGAGCCCACGCAGGTCTCGCTGCATGATCCTGGCCTGTGTTAACTTTGTGTCCCCGAACTCGAAGTGACTCTTCATTGAATCCAGCTGGGGCTGGAATTCATCTGGAAATGGCAATACTCAGATACCACAGTGATGAGTGTGGTGTAACAATGAGGGTTAGGGATTTTGAGTGAAAACTTCAGTATATTTGGATAGAAAATGGTTCCAATTTTGATAAGCCACTTCCAAGAGCCATGTAGCATCTCTCCGCGATACTGAGAGTCAAGGTCTGAGAGAGTCATGTTTGAGAGAGCATGATTGCAATTTTTTAATGAACAGCCAACCACCAGGACAGGTACATGACTGCAATTAGCTGCATTCTTTGGATGAGCAGGGAGGAATGAATTTACCTATTTTTGGACAACTTGGTGCATTGCTGTTACTCTGTTTCTGGCATTAATTGTGGTTCTAAATGTGGCAGAAATTACTTTGGATGTGACATAGCAATTGTGGTCAGTGTGCAATAGCCAGCTCTTAGCCTCATTGTCAACTGAGCAGAGCAAAGCAAAGCAGGTCCAGGTCAAATGATTTTGGCTTTCAAGGATCCTTAAGTACTGTGGAAAGCACTGTTAGCATTGAGCTGTTGGAAGCATCGGCTGCTTGTGGTCCCTAAAGTCCCTCTGGTACTCATTATAAAGGTAGGGAGGATAAGCTTGTGCATTCCAGGTTATTACATTTGTCTATACGGTTTTCCTTGCTGTTTTGGCTACATAAGAGGGCCCATCTTAATATTCTTGTAGGGTGATAAACAGCTGCTGTATTTTAATGCTGAGGTGATGCATTCTGTGATGGTTAAGATGATTCATGGCTTGGGTCCTTTTGGGCTGAAAGGTACCGTATGACTGTAATGCTTTGGTTTCTCTTTTTTCCCTGCATGGGTCTGCAACTGGATTTTGTATTATATGGTGTGATTGAAAGTTTAAAACTGGCCACTTGGAGCAGCCAAGTGAGGCTTGCTTGAAGTGGTGGAAAAAAGGCTCCAGCCCTTTGAGTCATGGTGTTTGTCTTTCTGTTTTTAATATGGAACTGAAATCCCCAGGTTACCTGAATCCTACAGAAAAAAGACACTGTCATTTTTCTGTCCCAAGTCTTTTAATTATAACTTTTTTTTTTTTTTTTCCCCCCAGCTGGTTCAAATGCAAGGAAGTATTTTTTTTGTTTTTCACTAGGTCCCCTGTGGTGATCTTGAGTAAGTTTGATACTTAGTCTGAGTGCAGAATAAAGTAAAATAGTACCCATTTAAGGGCAAAACCAAAACTAGTGAACAATGGGAAAGGAAATGGGGTGAAGTCTGTTTTTAATGTACTGAAAGCACATATATAGTTGGTAGAAGCCAAGATAAGGGATCCCTTCCGTCCTTGCTCTCTTGCAGCTGCAGGATTGGCAAATCTGAAATACAGATAGAAATATTGGTATGTCAATATTTCTAAACCTGAAGTAGCTGCCCAAGAAGGTGATCTAAGATGTAACCCCTGACTGGAGAGAACCACTAGGGAAACTTCAAAAACGAGATGCTAGAGGAGATGCTTTCCCATGGGAAGTGCTATGCCTTGGAGTAAGCTGAGAATGAGACATCCAGGTTATGGGTCCAGTGTGTGAGAAATGGGAATGATGCTGATGTTCGTCTCTGAGAAACATTTTCTCAGGGTGTGTGTCTGTGAGAGACATAGAGGTACAAGACGTACCTCCAACCTGCAGGGTAGCACTCCCGTTCTGGAAGGGGCTTGATCGCCTTGTTGTGAACATCTGCTCTCACCTTCATGTACCTGAATGTGGCATATAAGGATAGTTCTGGTTTAACTTAATACCATGCTACAAGATAACCTCACTGATGCAACTAAAATGCCCTGTATGGAACAACTATAGATTATAAACTGAAAGAGGAAATTTGTTCCTATCCCCATGAGCTAATAGTTGGTTTATGCCTTGGACTGTGAGGGCTTACATTCCTCATTTGTTATTCTAAAACTATTACTATTATTATTGTTATTATATGTATAATGTGTGTTTAGAGAGTGTCTCTCTGTTTATGCCATTTTTATCTTTAAAATGCTCCACACTGAAATTCATATGAATTCCAAAAAGCAACACTTGCTATCATTGCATGCCACTAAATCGCTAGTGGTGGAAAAAAGCACAAATAAGCAGACCTGTATAATGATGGACATTTATTTTTTTTTTTTAACATGCTATTGGTGTTAATTTTTGTGTGCCTGTTATGTTTGTGTTCACTGTAACTGAACAATAGGACTTTGTTTTTGTTCTTTGTGTAAATTAAAAACATCTGTTCTCTTCATACGAAAAGTTGTTTTTTAAAAGAAGCTGGTCTGATCTAACTAAATACCAATGCTGTGTCCACAATGAGTTACTATTAATATTTGGGAAAGGCAACCATCCAAAGCAAGTGTAATGTCAAATCACTGGCAGGAGTGCATATTTATTGCTCGAAGTGACAGATAAAAATGCAGAGGTTACAAAAACAAAATTCTTGTGGATGACTAATGATGCATATATATGCCCCCAATGCCCCATCACCACATTTACAACTGGCAGGGTGTTCTCCACTACCTCCTGCTTCCCAGGATTAATCGATAAGAGACTGGTAGCTTGGCACCCTCCCTGGAGGAGCAATGCTGCTCCCACCTTCCCTACAGCAGACCCTGCATGGAGTGACCTTCAGGGCATGTTGGAATCTGATCCATCTATTTAATTTGTCTGACTTTTCCCCCACCTCACTATGGTATTTGACTGCATGGGTTGATTTCCCACCAAAGGCATGTCTTTTTCCATGTAGGTGGAGGAGGTGGAGCATCCACTGCATGTTTCTGCAGTGCCCGTGATGCTGGCACAATGGTGGTCTTCAGAGTTGTCTGCAAAGTATATGAAACAGTTGGCAGCCCAAGGCAGGATTCTGTCATCTTTCTTGAGAGGAGAAGCCCTGCTTTCAGCATCAGTCTTGCTAAAGTAGTTAGATGTTATTTTGGACAGAAAAACACACTATTTGTCATTGGGTGCAGGTAGCAGAACTGAGGTCTGAGAGGTTCAGTATTCCTGCCTGGGTGGCTATATGGCTTTGTCACTTATGTACTTGAGGACCTCAGAAATGATGATATTGTCCTCGTGGGCAGATGTTTTGGGAAGGAAGTACATCTAATTAACATTTCTTGATGAAAGGCCTGATTCAAGAAAGCATCTCTATTGAGTGCAGCACTTTGCTTAAATCTCATGTATTTCATTAAGATGTAAACCCTTTCCAGATGCTGGGCATGCCTTTGCTTCTCCCCTTCCTGCTGCCTCTAGTGTCTTGTGCCAAGTGTGGCAAGAACTGAGGAAAAAAAACTTGTCTGTGCTAAGGAATCGAGTATTTTGTTGATAGGCTTATTGCAGTCAGGGCCACATCTACCAACCTATTACCAGCATAACTTCTCCCTTTGGAGATGCCCCATCCCAGTGTGTTCTTCCTATCTTCCGTTCTCTTGCATAGGAGCCCCGTGCTTCTTCCTTTCCCGTGGCCTTTTCCTTGACTACCCTTAACACCTGTGTTTTTCATCTCTATTCTTCCCACATCGTCTCCACTCTCCCTATTCTTTGTACTGCAGTGTGGGTACCTGCTCCCAACAGGTTCTTGCAGCAGTGCTGGTTGCAGCCCAGGTGGTGGGCAGCTGCTTGCCATAGAGGTTGGCTGCCAGCAGCTCGTTGGGGGTATTTTGCCTTCGTCGCAGACACCAATGGCTGCCTCCAAGATCCAGCTGAGTGCAGAACTTGCTGAGTCACTTTTCCACCACAAAACCACTCATGTGCTTCCTGAGAGTCACACAGTTATAGGCATGGCTTGGCCGGAGAGGAGCAAACAGCTTTTACCCTGAAGCGCATCCAGGAATGCTGGCAAGAAGACACACTTAATTTCCTATCTCGGGTTACCGCAGCACGGGTTAGGACTACAAAAGCTTGAAATCCCTGGCAAGCTAACGCTGTACGTCTGTCTAAGATGACGGCCAGTGAGGACAACCATGGGCTTCAACCCATGACCAGTCTGAAGCACTTTGTTCCTTGCTGAGCAGCTGTCATTAACAGTGATCTGTGAGGTTTCTTCCTGATTTCTCTTGGTGGTTTGCATGGCTGCTGTCTTCTCTGGTGAGATCTTCATGCTTGCCTGTTTGGCTGCAGAGGTGATGTATTACTCGGCCTCAGCGGCTAATTGTTCTTGTTGTTTTGCAGTTGGGGGGCTGCTTGCTGTTCCTATCAGCCTGATGAGCTGCAGTCCCCCACATCCTCCCGGGGATTAAAATCTGTAGAATGGGAACAGTACTTGGTCCCCGCGATGATTATGAGGGAGTAGCAGTGAGTGTTCTCAGGAGTGCTCAAGAGGAGCTATATCTCCAGGATTGGTCTCTCTGTGAGTAGAGGTCTGTTTGGGAAGAAGATCTGTCGAGTCACTGCCACATATAACTGGCATGTATGTGCTCTTTCTATGGGCAGATATAGGTGAATTAAAGTGGTGCTGCACTGGAGAAACTGATCTTTGTGTTTTGTGGGGTCCGTCAGACTTCCCTTCTTCTCAGTAGGGCCTGGCCCTCGTGTCCACAGCAGGGGGGAGAACAAGGTGCAGTGTCCTCTTTTATTCCCTTGAGAGTCTGGTTGCTGTCAGAAACAATTATGCCCAATTATCCAGGTCGATCTTATGCATGATGCTGCTGTCACCTGCAGCCATGCCATTTTTGTTGTAGGGGTAGTACAACTGCTGCCATGGCTGGCTGTATTTCAAAGGGTAGTGTTAAGAGCAATAGTTACTGTCAGCTTTGAGGGTGGTTTGCCCCTATTTGCTCTCCTGGTGGCACAGCCATGGTGCAGCTAGGACCCTTGCACAGCATGGCAGTGTTGGCATCAGACTCTGTGCAGATGCTGCTCTCCAGCCCCTTCTCAAATGCCTTTCCACCTCTCTAGGCCACTTAGACAGCACTGCGGGTCTTTGCCTTTCACCCGTGTTTTCCTGTCCCTAGTGAGCTCGTACTGTGGGTGCTTTTTTTGCTTTTTCCCATTAGGTGTCTCTCTTTTCCTCCTTATGAGCTAGCTGGAGCTGTGCATGTTCTGGCAGTCGTCACCCATTGCACGCTGGCCTGAACTGGGGAAATCAGTAGGTCACTGCTGCCTGGTGTCCCTCTTTCCCTCTGGGGCTGAACTTCTGGCTCAGGCCATGTTGCTGGATAATATTCTTGGATCTTTGCACAGGAAATTTCCTTGGTGGGACGAGGAAGTTGGACCCTGCCATCGGCCCCACTGTGCAGTGCTGTGTCCCCTGCTTTTCACACCTCCCAGGCCATTGCACTGCACTCCTCAGGCTCTTTGCAGCCTGGGGCGGAAGGCATCCCTGCTAGAGGAGGCAGATGTATTTGCAGGCAGTGGCAAACCACTGAGTATCCATGCAACTTACCTTGCAGCTCCATCAAACCCACCTCGATGGAGTTTCAGGCTGAGCCCAGATTTCTTGGTGGCAGGAAAGCAAGCCAGTAATGTATAAGAAGGGCTAATGAAGGATGGTTGCCTCATAGCAGGTACTATATGCCATCGCTCTCTGGGGCTTAGGATGTTGCCCTGTTTTACAGATGTATGAAGAAAGCATGCAAAGATGGCCACCTGATAGTACAAATATTCCTACCCCATCCCTGAATCCCAGTGTGAAATGATGGCAATGATACTCCTAAGCCTTATTGTGGAGAGGAAAAGGCCCTTTTGGCAGTGGGATTTCTGGGAGGATTTGCCTCTCTTTCTGCAGCTGATTTCACATCCTACCTCTGCTATAATCAGTCTGGCCCTGTGTAGCCTCTGTGACATCACATGCAGCTATCTAAAATTATTCAGGTTTTATGTATCTTGACACTAGACACAAGTTTCTGCTGATCCAATGTTATTTGTTGAACAAGATACAACAGGTTGTGAAGGCAATTCACAGAGATCATTCAGTTGCTGCCATGGCTTGCTCCTCATCTGAGGATCACTTTGCATGGGAGTTTTTATGGCATTAAAAGTGTTATAGCTGACTGCATTATTTTGTTCTTATTTCACATGCAATGCTGATGTGACAACACTGGCACTCCTGACAAGGTGATCTTGTCACCATTTTGTAGAGGAGGGGACTTAAGCTTGAGACTAAGACACTGTCCTAGGATTTGAGTGCTGGAGGGAAGCCTCTTCACTGAAGACTTTTGAAAATTTTGGTTTGATTTTTATTTATTTATGAATTCTGGCCATGGGCTCCCGTTGTTGACAGTGCTGTTGGTTCAGCTGTCACACAAGCAGAGCTTTGGCCCCGATGCAGCTGCATCTATAATCTTTGGGATAGGTTGACTTACTTAAACAACATGTAGCATCTGGTCTCTGTGGCTTGGGTAGCTTACTGGAGGCCACACAGCAGAGACTGGGAAACAGCCCAGCTCCCCTGCCTCTGATCTCTGTGCTCAAAGTTTTGAAACTGCTTCCTTCACCATAGAGCAATGTTAATGTCCCCAGGCAAAAGAGGCCACGCAGCTGTAGCCAAGCCTGGGAGATGTGGGATACGAGGTGGCTGAAAAGCTGGCTGGAGTGCTGGGCTTGGAGGTTAGTGGTTAATGAGCTGAAGCCTGGCTGGTAATCATGGTTCAGTGGTGTTCCTCAGCTGCCAGTAGTGACACCTTCACCAGGGTCCCAGGCAACGGGATGGCAGGCATCTCAGTGGATGATCCCTAGCTGAGGAGTGCATTGAGTGTGTGCTGGAGATTTGGCTACTATTCAGAGAGACATGACAAACTGAAGAAGTGGCCTTATGGGGACTCAGCATGAGGAACAGGGGCAGAGGGGATATCTCACCTCACTATTGTATGCACCTGCCAAAAATAGGGTGGCTGGACTGTACTCAGATATTCATAGGAAAAGGACAGCAGTCAATAGTCACAATCTGCAGCAAGGGAAATCCTGACTGAATATAAGGGAAAAAAATTCACAGTCAGTGTTTAACCACTGGCATAGTTGCCCAGAGATGCTGTGCAATCTCCGTCTCTAAAGGTTTTCAAAATATGACTGAACAAACCCTGGATAACCCTGATCTAACTCTTAGCACAAGTTTTGACCAGATGACTTCCAGGGGTCTCTTCCAACCTAATTAATTCCATGCATCTACAATAGCTGGACACTTTCGGTATAATTCATGCTGTATTCTCCAGTGAATTGAACTGAATCCTTTGTCAGTATTGTTTTCACAGGCACACCTTTCATAAGCATCACATACATCACAAAAGAGGAAAAAAAAATCCAACACTAAGAGGAAAAATTGAAGCAAAATAATGTGCAAGAGCTACACAAAAACTCCAGTGTCTCAAAGCTGCTGGTTACTGCTAGTGTTGGCATGGGAGGGAGCATAAAGTGGATTAAGTGCAAGGACAAACAATCTGAGGCATTCTGCTAGCGGAGTCTCCTGTCATCCTCCAGCTTCCCAACATGATGGTGATCCAAGCTGTGCACAGTCTTGGATGAGGCTCCAAGCGCTGAATCACTTTGACTCCCCTCTCTCCCCTGTAATGATCACACATAAAAACAGACATGACTATGAGACTTGGGCCAGTTTATAAAAGGAAAGTAACTTTTCAACATAACTCTCTATGGTTTTGTCACTTAACAAACACCCTGATGGCCTCATGAGAAACATACTCAAGCTTGAGGAAGGTGAGTTTAGGAAACTGTAGTTGCTGCAAAAAGGTCATGGTAACCTTGAGATGGAATCTGTCCATTGATGGCCTTCCTCCCCCATGGCCCCTGGTCATATTTCAGTATCAAGATGCTGCACAAAGCTGACAAGTGTATCTTCCTGATTGCCAGAAAGATGTATTGACAAAGAAATTTGGGAAGGTAATTTGACAAGGTAAAATGACATGAAGCCTTTTGTATTAGAAGAATATTAAGACTGCAAAATGAAACTCTCACAATGTTGTATTATTAACTCTATTGTCTCATTAGTATGAAAAAGGGAATGCCTAATTGGCATTGGCTCCTGTGAGCATGGGAAATGAAACCTGGGCTATCTCATTCTGGCAACAGACCAAATGGTTAGTGAATTAATGGGTGCTTGGGTGAAGGATTTCTGGGCACATCTGTATTGGTATTCTAAACTGTGCCAGAATACAGGCACAGGTCATTGCACACTTCTAGCACAGGCAAATTCGTGTACTTTACATTTCCAGGTGCAGTCTGAAAGTTAGCAGAGGCAGGAGAACTGCAGTGAGGGCTAAGTATTTAATGTATGGATGCAACCAGAGAAAGCTTAAGTTCACTAGTATAAGTGCATTTCTATGTTTTGCTCCCAGCCCTACTTGTCCCTGTGCCTTAGATCTCATCCTCAGCCTCGATCATGTCTTCTTTGACCTCTGCCTTCTCACCAGCTTGTTTCAGCTCTGCCTGTTCCCATTCTACTGTTTCCCTGCCCAATGCATTCTGCATTGAAACTGCTTTCCTTCCAATCCCTGGTTTTGCCTCATCTCATCTCTTGGATGTACTTTGGATCATCACCTCGACTTACAGGCTTGCCCTGTATTCTTCATGATCTTGCTTCACCTTTTAACCCAGCCATTACTCCTGCAGTGTCTGACCTCATTTTGCCTTCATTTCTACCACTGATTCCAGACTGACCAAACTAGTGGGCAGATCTATGCTGTTGCAGTAAAGATGTTTTCCTCAGGCTGCAAATCAGAGAAGCACTCCAGTATGTCCTTAATGCTATCCCCCTCAGTGTGCTTAAGCACTCCCTCCTATTGCCCCGAGCAAGGAGGATACCTGCTGCTGAGTGAGGTAGGATTGCATAGTGAGTTGATTTAGGCTCCTGAGCAATGTGGAACAGTTCAGAGCCTGGGCAGGACTGATGTTAAATCACAGATGAAAACAGCAATTTGTCACCAGTGTTTTTCCTGTTGTTGTGCCCCAGACAGTTGTGTTGCTGAAAGGCCAAAATGACATATATGAAGAAAAGGGACCAATGAATAGAGGTCAAGGGGAACATTTAGCTTACTGTATTCTAAGCAGTAAAACACAGGAAAAAAGAAATGGTCAGGCTTTACTAGGGTGAGCGTAGGCTATGCCTAGGGGTAACCTTCCTTAGAAACTGGTAAAGTGCAACAACCTGGGGAAAGTGGATTTGGAACCAGACATAACTAAAGCTTCAATTGACACTAGCTCAGTCAGGGTTGCCCTTACTTGCACTGAGTATCATACTGAATCCAAGATATGCAATAGAACTCTTTCTGTGCTGGCCAGACTTTGAGGCCTTGATAATCACTGTTTTCTCCTTTGCACCTCTAGAATTGAGAATTTGTTGTTTGAGATTGCTTTTCTTTGCACTTGCAAGGTTTGCCTGCATCCTCCAACGTAAAGCAAAATCTCAAGGCAAATTAATTCAAAGAATATTTTGAGAATATTCTTCCTCTTGGAGTGAGCCCACATGAAGCTGCAGCAGCTCAGTTCCCTTGGCAAGGGAGAAATCACTGTAATTACTGGCCATGTCCCCCTCTGTCTCTGGGATTTGGGCAGCTTCAGGAAACGGCAGGTAATTAGCAGCTCCATGGTTAGAAGAAACAGTTTCAAGCAGTAGTTGCAACCATTTCTCACTCCTTTTACCTAGAGGAACTGAAATGCTACTTGCTGCCTGCCTTGCTCCCTTCAAAGCCCTTGGCCTTTGGGCATAACCCAATCATAAAATCAACTAGATTGGAAAAGACCTTTAAGATCATCAGGTCCATCACCATTCTGAAGTTCTGCTCATTACACACATTCCAAGTAATCCTACTTCAACAAGCCAAACCCATTGACTCCAGAAGGACCGCTCATGTGCTTCAACTTATGTGTGTTTACATGCAGTGCTTGACCGGGCTTTACCTTGGGTTACCACCACAGAGACTGAGGGGAAGTCTGTTCAGAGGGTAAAAAAAATAATGAAGCATATGTCTAGCAGGATTTAATTCCAGGCTTAAATTATATAAACACTCTTATAATGAGCATCTTTGGCAAAATCCATGACCCAGCTGTGGCACTTCTCTTGCAGTACCTCTATTCCTGGATCCATCCTGCTGAGCTTCAGGAAATTTTTTGAAGTGCCTAAGTAAGCACCTCCTCAGGTCACTCTCCGACAGCATTCAATAGAGGTCAGCTTCTCCAGACATCACATTGATCTTAGCTCAACTCTGCTCTGGAAGTGGAACAAAGCCTGTCTTTCTTCTGGGATCATTTTGGGTATTTGTGGTGCCCGGGCTCCGAAACTGGCCTTGGTAAAGTCCCTAAAGCTGGGGGCAGAAAGGGATATCCTCAGGTATTAATTTCAAAGAACCCACATGTAAGGTTATTACTAAAGCCCTTGCATTCAAAGCTCCCCCTGACCTTGGGCTGGTTGTTCAAAGTTACTGACCTGGTCTTGCTCCTACTGCATCTCCTTGCATGGGTCCTGAACCAGAGCCACGGGCTCAAGCAGGGCTCTGGGTGACTGCAGCCGTCTGTCCTCTGTGCCCAGAGCTGTGAGATCAGAGTCTGAGCATCCACATTCTCCACGCGGATGGTTTTGCACTACACGTACGAACCAGATTATTTTCAGTGAAGAATCACGTATCACGCAACAAGTTAAAAAGGCAAAACTCTTGCCCTTCAGGAATTAGTTTCTAGCTATGGAAAATAACAGATAACATGTATCCACAACAAAAAAAGTAGAAAATAATCTCAAGATTTAAATCAGATTAATACAAAATACTGCATGAGTTGTAACTCAGGATATTCACTGCGCTCATCAAAATCTCTCTCACGCAGCATTTTAAAAGATTAACATTTTTTAAAGTAATTGTTTTCCAGCTATTCTGTATTAATAACTATTTACATAATAAGTTATTGTAAAAGTTATATACATAACATACTTCTTTGAAGATATGCACTGGATAACTTGGAATAAATCCTACCTCATTTAATACAGATTTTCTGAGACGTGTAGAAAAATGAGAGTCTTGAAAAACCTGGAAAGAATTCAAATCTGATGAAAAACAAAAATATTATATATGATTAAATTTTCCAACCAGCTTTAATAAATACACCAATATTTAAAACAGAGCAAAACAGAATAGTGAGGTATGTCAACATTTTTCAAGGCTTCTAATCATTTTTAAGAACATGAATACTGCAACTTTATATCCAATTATCATTGTTTCTTTTTCTTTTATAAATGGCTGCAAAATAATTGAAAAGGTAAACCAGTACTAGAACACTTAAATCTTCTTAACTACAAACAACATGCAATGTCTATCGTTATAATGATCAAGTGATTTAAAAACTGAACTAAACACATCAAGAAAAATATTTTATAGCAGGGAAGTGAAAAGCTAAAAATAACATCTTTATACAAGATTGAGTTTCGTTAATTAGATCAATAATACTTTTGCCTTTTAAGTCCATATCACATGTAAAGTGTTCTAAAATCCTCATTTTTTTAAAAAAATCCTGGATTGTTTTGGGGTTTTTTTTGGCGTTTTAGCATTAGAACATACTTTCTGCATGTAGAATTCAGCCCTTCATTCGGTGAATGTGAGTTTTTCAGATGCAGTACCTGAGGTTCTGCCAATATTTTGTTATCTATTTCAGAGTACTCTTTCTAGACTGTCACTCATACTTTTAAATTTAAACAGAGTTGAAATAGGGAAATTAAAGCAAAACAGAAAAGAAACTGAAACATGAGTCTGTTCAGCTGCAGCACAGCCTGTCTGTTAAAGGAGATCTGAACACTAATCTCATTGTCGATTTACATCAGATTCCTTTAACTTTTGTCTGAGTCATTACTGAAGCTGTTCAAATCAGTTTGTAAATGTAGATTGAAGGAGCAGTTTATACCATTACCTTGACAGGCAGCTCAATCAGGATAATTCGTTGAAAATATCTATCTAAAAGTCATCATAGAGGGAGGGTATTTAATGTTTTCCTTTCTCAAATGAGTAAGGATAATTTACTAATGAAATAGGGAATTGAAACACTTTTTTAAAATTTTATTTTCTAGAAAACAGATGTACTTAAGGGCTTACTAGCTTCCTTTGCATTGATGTGATAATGCATGATGCTTTCCATGCCATGAATAAACCTTTTTAAGGAACCTATAAAAACTACTTGCAAATTGTGAAGTTCAAATTTTTAACAAATAAATGTTTACCAAGTTATAGTAAGAGAAACAGTGTCCAGACTACTAGAGATTTATTATGACTTTAAAACACAGGTCCAAGTCCAGCAAAGCAATTTAACCTGTATTTAGTAGATGAGCAATTCCCTTAAATTAAACATATAATGAACTCTGCCACTGCCATAAAGTTCAGACATCAAAACCAGGAATCTTTCCAGTGATCAGTAAGTAAGTAGTTTACTTTTAGAGATCTGATTTCCCACATGCTCCAAATTTAGGTCCTGGATAGGGTCACAGGTTTTCTGAGCTGGCTCTTACCTATTAACTTCAGGGACAGATTTTCCCTGATGATTTTACTGCTCAGGAGGCCTTATTTACTATTCTGTCAGGCAGATCTTCTCATCACATTGCAACATCAAAAAGGGCTAGCTTCTGTGAGAAACTTGGTGCATACTGGACCTTTTGCAGGTATGCAGCTTTTGCAGTCTTTGAAGGCTGCTCTCTAGTCAAAATGTGAAGTGAGGTGCTGGAAGGATTTCTGTGAAAGATGCTAGTGAAGAGCAGAAGGTTCCTAGAATGGACTTCTGTATATTGGTATGAAAGGAAAACACAGATTTTTTGGACTTAAGAGGGCATAATTCTTCTTTATAGAAAGTGCCTAGATGTTTCTGAGGAAAGAGTCCTATGGGGGAGTTAATGTGTTGTTATTCCACTAACAAAACTAAGGCACATAAAACTTTTTTCCTAGTATCACAGAGGCAGCCAGTGGTAGAAAGACTCTTGATCTCTGGTTCTATAATGGGACATGTTCTCATTGCTTTTTCTAGTCTTCTGGAGTTATCTTGTAATAAATAGATACTTATGATATTTTTAAATATACTAGGAAAGAAAATGAGAACAGAGTGTGTTAGTTAATTAGATATAAGGAAGAAATTCTTTACTGTGAGAGTGGTGAGGCATTGGAACAGGTTGCCCAAAGAAGCTGTGAATGCTCAAATATTCAAGGCCAGGTTACCTGGGGTTTTGAGAACCCTGGTCTAGTGAAAGGTGTTACTGCCCATGGCAGGGGGATTAGAACTAGATGATCATTAAAGTCTTTTCCAGCCCAAACCATTCTATGGTGGTTCTAAGCCATATCAGTAGAAACGTCTTAGTCTTTTTGGTTTCATGTAAAAACAGTGAAAAAGTCAATGGAAAAAGGGAAGGCACAACAAAACCAAGGAAGTTTTTTAGTATTTATGAAAGCAGACTTTTCCATAAATGCATAGACAGCTGGACAGATGGAAGAAGCAGAGTATTTAGTGAGCAAGGGGCTCTGCTCCTGCCTAGTGAGATACTTGGTTCTGTGAGGTTTGCCCTGGGAGTACCCAAAATGCCTTTACTCTGGAAGCTTAACATGCTTTTAGAGGAAGTTTTAAGCAGATGGGGGCTGTTTAAACCTTTTCAATTTAAAGGGCTCCTATTCTGCACAGAACGAAAATGATGAGTTTTCCAAACAGTGAGATACAATGACAGAAATTGCACAGCAGCACTGGAGAATTAATACAGGCATTTCAGGCTGATAAGCATCAGGGTACAAACTGAGTATGAAGATAATTTATATTTGTTTTTCTTTGGCTATTATGAACTTTGATGGTTTTCATCCTAATTTAATAGCACAATAAATCATTTTTATGAATGTCATGCTCTTTAATTACTTCCTTGTTAAAATGTGAGCTAATTGTCTTTGGTCCTGGAATAAAACTTCAGGGAAAATAAAATACTGTTCAGAATAACCCAAGCCTCTTAAGTCCAACAAAGTTGCAGCAAAATGCAAATATCAGAACAGCCTGCTGTTGTATTCTTTGCTGGAAATGATAAAACTGAAAAGCACTGCAGTGTATTAGTTACTGCTATTGGTAAAAGGCTGTGGCTGAAGACATTCTAATGCTAAGACTTAGCCTCTGACCACCTTTTCATACCGTAGCAATGACTGACGCCTAAAGCCCACTTCTCTAGGCAGGCCTGTGCACCTGCACTGAACATGGCAGTGCTACCCTCGCAAAAAACGTAGCACTTTCAGCAGAGAAAGAGCTTTGCTGCTCAAAACCGTGTATGCCTGCTCCTTGGGAATAACACCAAAGAATACCTTATAAATGAAGTATGCTTCCCATTAGGGATTACAGCATCATTTGATCAAAGTCCACTGGAAATAGCTCTTGGCAGCACAAACGCTCCCTGTAACTCTTCACTTTCTTGGGTCTGATTGTCAAAGTTGGGAAAAGCAAAGCTCACTTGAGAGCTAGAGAAGAGAAGGACACAACAGGGGTTTTATTGTTGTTTTTACTGTCTTTTTCCCAGTTTTAAGGAATGTTTGTGTGAAATTGGTTTGTCGGATGCAAAGAAAACATTGACAATATGCTTACCCTTCTATGGAGCTGATCATGCCCTACACGCTGGCTCAGCTTGTAAAAAGTAATGCAGTACAGGCATCCATTGCCTTAAAATTAAACAATTTTTTGGCAACTCTGGCGAAATATATTGTCATCAGTTGTAGAGCACCGACACACTTGATAGAGTTAAAGAATGTTTGGAAGACTACAAGCTCTCTCTGGTTTGAGTTTAATGAAATCTGGGCAATCAAAATGTCTACCTGGCAGCTCACAAGAGACACTTCATGTTCATTATTTTGTAGTTAAACTATCTATCTGCCCCAATGTGCAAGGCTACAAATTTGTATACATTTTTATATAGTCTATTTCCATTGCAAATTACCCACAAATTAGACACAGACATTAAGGCACCTTGGGGGGATTTTTCAGTCTCTATTTTGATATTAGGGATAGATGTTGCTGAGTTTTGTTCATTGGTTCCTCTCTTGAGAAGATCAGTACTTGCATCTGGGTAAGAAATGCATCACTTCACTGCCTCTTCTTCCCATTATATGGGCTGTAAATCATAACATTTAAAAAGATAAATTACTGGTGCAGTGCCATTATTTATGGCTTTTGTTTGAAGACTGGGGCATCTGACAAACGTTAATTGATCCTAACAAAACCTCAGCGAATTATTATGCAGCTGAATATGTCCTCCATAGAGATAGCAAAACAAAAGTGATATGATTTATGAAAATCTCCATACCCCATAGTACTCACTCCCCAAGTACCTTGCAAGCATAGTGGTAGTTAAATAGGTTTGAACTATTTTTTGCTTTGCACATAAATCTATCATGCATTTAAGACCAAAGGCAGAGAGCGATGAAGAGAGTAGATCCTTCTTTCATGCCATACTATGCCTGCCACTTCAGTGTTTGCACTTCAATGCAAGAAACACAAGGATCAGTTCACTGACTTTACTGGACTTTGTCTTGATCCCAGGTGATGGTACCCAGTGAGTCTGGACACAGAGATGCAGTTTCCCTTGTCAGTGGAGAAGATGAAGTCCTGCTTCCAGCTTCCTCTCCCTAACTGGAAAAGTACCATAGAGAATGGAGGATAGGAGTGCTTTTCCACTGAAACAGGTCCTAGAAGATTTCCCTGAGAGGTCTTCAGGTCTCTCTCACCCCTTTTGTCTCCAGACACTCGTGTTCCGGTTAAATGTACTTTTATTTCCTTTATATGAGTGTAATGTGCAGATTACGCAGCTGTCTTTTTGATTATTAAATGAGGTTTTATAGTTTAAATATATCTCATGCCTGTGTAAATAATGGTCCCAACATGTTTATGACAGGTTATGTCATTGGTTCCCTTGTTAGGGAAACTAACAAAGCTTCTCCATTAGATTAAGAGGCTTGGGAATTTTGTGCATCCTGTTCTTGTTGCTATATGTCAGTGCTGGGCAGATTGCCATTATACCTCTGTGCATAATTCACTGGTTAAGAACATGTGAATATGTCTCCCTCTAATGTGTGGCTCCAACAACAACCTGCTCATTCCCCAAAGCCAATGAAGGCAGTCATGCCAATTCTTGTGATTTTATTGTGGGTCCCTTGACATTTGGTGTGTGCCTTAAAAAACACAGCTCCTGGAGTTGAATGTATAAGAACCTCAGCTTTCTTTTGAAAAATAACATAAAATAACATATTCTGAGCCTTCCTGTTTTGAAAGTGTTTGGAAGTGGACCCTGGTGGTTAAAACCCTAGACAGTAAATGCAACCAACCCCAAATGTGTTATTAAAATCATACCTTGTGCTGTAATTTTTATTTAAAGACAAATTCATGAGTATGGGAACCTGTCTGTAACTTTTGGATGGCTCAAGCTGGCAATGTAAGAGATGTTGTTTCTGTTCAAGTGCTAGGCTTTTGTACTTTGATGGTAAAATTCCCATGCTTGATTCTCAGTGACAGATATAGTGCTGATCTCTGTGCAGCTTGGGGTTTGTCTCATCTAAAGCCAGCAGCCTCAGGCTAGCCTGTTGAACTGAAATTCAGGTATGTTGCACTTGGTCAAAGACAACTCTGCTTTAGTTCTTTGGCTTGGAAGAAAGATCAGACCTGTGCAGGTGCTAAGCAAATTCCTCTCTGACTACATCTTAGGGATTCAGAATGACCTCAGCTACAGAAGCCACAAAGCCATGTTAACACAGCAATGTTCTTCAGTTAATATATCCTGCTTTTCAGCATGGTAGTTAGCCTGGGCACTCTGCTACACTAATACAGCTAAACAGCTTCCAGACAGGAGCTGAGTTGCATCTGGCCAGCTTGGAATTCGGGGTAGAGTGCATTGGCCTGTCCACACCACTGGAAGTAGACTTGTATTAAGAGTGCTCAGGGAATTGCTTCTTCATGGTACACTGCCAAAAAGAGGCTCTTTCTTTGTGAGTGAAGCTGAAGGCTGTGCTTTCTAGCACACTGTACCTGCAAACATTTGGCAACCGCCATGTCGATACATACGCGAAAATGGAGAGTCCCAGACTGAATGTGCAAGTTATATCTTGAGCTTTTAAATATCTGCCCATGCATGTATCTATAAACACTCTCTTACCTGGACTGGACTTTATGAAGATCACGGTCATTTCATCAGAAATTGGCACTTATAGTAACTTCAGCACTGGCTTGATGATACTTAGTGCTTGAGTCCTTTATATTCTTCAACTTGCTGCCTTTTTCCATCCTTTTCCTCCTTGGGTTAAACCAACACCTGTGGTCCCATACGGGCAAATTTGGCAGGTCGAGGGGATGGATAACAAGCTCTGGAATATATTTTTCCAACTGTGTCATCTGGCTTATAGGGGAACTCTGGCTTAGCTGTACTGCCAGTACTGGAATGACTCTTGAGCTGTCTCCTAGTCAAATGGTTGTAGAGCTGGCTGGCTTGCTTTGTTTTCCTGGACAGTGTATTGCCTTTTTATTTTTTATTTTATTTTTTAATATATATATTTTTATTCCTTTTTCACAGTGAGAAATGTGGTCCATACTAAACATCTGACATTAAAGCCTTGCTTTAAATTTCTTCTGCAGTTTGTGTGCTAGGTCTAAAGATAAAGGTAAGTTGTTTTCCAGTGTCTGCATATGCTCTCATTGTAGCTGTGAAGGGAATTCTAGGAACTACCTGTCTCTGCTTGCAAGCGTCCAAATCTGAGCTCTAAGAATGGGAGCAGATTTCCTAGCTTGCAGAACCACAGCTGCGGTTAATGACTGTAATGGTGTTGAAGCAGCACATTTTCTTGTGAACATTAATAACTCCTGTGCACATTGTCCACATTTTGCAACCACATTTTCAAACCACTGCATATTTTTCAGAGGACAGCTGCTTGAGGGAAGCCTCTTGCTACCAAATGCTAGTGCTTTGTTGTAAAGGTCTGCACTCGATTTAAAGAGTAGAAATACAGCAGGACTTGTGGCCCAGCACTAGAAAAATCAGCAATCCTATAAATCAGCTAGCTGCTGTTGATCTTAGTTTCCCCAAAAATGGTATTGGACTTGAGCATTCCTCAGGCTGAAGGGAATGAGAAATTAATTTCTGAGTGCTTGCCATAATGCATATGTCAGTATTTGCCACTAACTTTCCCTCATGGCAGCCATCTGCAACCCTCCCGAACAAAATCATGTGCAGCATTGTGTTTAATGTTCCTGAAAGAAAAGGGAACATGTAATAATTATTTTAAAATAAACACCAAAGGGACAAGTACTGTGTTCTTTGGCTTAATTCATATATGGATGAAATCATTTTTCTAAGCAGGCCTGCCAATGTCTTGTTTCAAAGTCTGAGCCTTGGAGGAGGCCTGCAATCACTGAATGAAGTGTCGGCCATCCCTCCCTCCTCCCACCGTGCTCCCAGCTCTGCAGCAGCCCAGCAAGCTGCAAACCACAGCCACCACAGCATGGTGGCTAAGAGGCGTGAAATATCAGCTCAGAATAAGAATACAGCATGGGCAATATATCTGAGAGAGCTCCTGAGTGCTCTGCAGCAGCTGGTTCTGCTATCTGCAGGCTTTGCCTCCATCCCAATGTGGGGCAAACGCATGTGCTAGTCGTGTGTTCCGGTGCATGGCCTCCCACACATGGACAATGATCTATTGTTGGCTCAGTGGCTCTAGGAGCTCTTGCAGATCAGCCTTTTCCACAGGGCAGCCTGGGGACATGTGGGTCCTCCCAGGGGATGGGAGATGGTCCTCCCAAGATGCTGCCCACCCTGTCTGGCACATGAACTTCTGCCAACGGCACCACTGGGGGCTGCAATATGGGTGGGAAGATATAGCCCACCACTGTCTCTAGCTTGAGCATGTGGCTTCAGCTCCTGACATGGGCCGCATTAGCCAGCTGTGTAGGTATATAATTTATTGTGTGCATATTTGATAGGTATGTCCATTCTCTCTCTGTGCCTTTTCCTTTCTTCCCTCCCAATCTGTCTCCCTTTTTTGCAACATCTTCTGTGCACCTGAAGAGACATCCCCAAATGTGCCCGGACAGCACAGTGGCAGCAACACAGAGAAGAGGTCCAAGTTAGGCATGTAGCAAAGATCATCCTGAAAATCACACCAGTCTGGCCCTTAGCCCACATGAGACAGGGCCACTAGGCTGGACGTTTGAAGATGCTGGGATTCCTGTTGGTTAATCCAGGTCCGGGGTGGTGAAGTTCAGAATAATGTCTTGCTCACATGTGTTTCAAATGTCTTTTTTCTTTATTTATTTTATTTTTTTTTTTTCCAGAAATGATGGGCTCAGGAATAATTGGCATTTGCATGACCATGCGCAGTTGCAGGAGTCTGTATGCGATGACATCTGCAGTGTCCTGGCCAGACTATCTGTGTGTGGGGACAGAGGATCAGGAACTTGGCAAGGGCATTTGCCACCTCTTGATAGCCACTGTCCAGTTTAATTTTTAATTACCTCAGGGGCAATCTCAAGATATCACCAATGCCCTCAGAGAGAGTTGCATCAGCCTGCATTCAGAAATCACTCTGAAAACTCAAACTTTGCTTTGGCATTCATTCTGATGAACATTTTAAAACTTTGGCATAATTGAGATGAAATCCTGTAACTGACTTGCTGGTTTTTTTTATTTCCAAATCATTATTTGATTTTTCTGAAATAGTGACTACCTTGCCCAACAGAACATGGTACATACAATATTTATTTACTGTTTATAGGAAAATCTGTAAAACCTCTCCCGTGCAGAGGGCCCATGTAAGACTCCATAATTCCCACTTATCAGTAGTTGAAAGAAGTGAGCTTCATCTTGCTTTCCTGCACTAGGCTGACTTTCCCCTATTAGCATCATTGCTTTAGCCCTGAACGAGAATAATTCATACCAATGAATGCTGTGCCAGCACAAGGAACGTTTACAGACAAACAATCCTGCACTTGTAGACAGCACAGAGTGAGAATATAAATGCTTCAAAGACTTGCAGACATCTCAGCGCGAAGATGCTAATCCAATGAGCAACATCCTGAACAGATGTCTGCTCTGTAATTGCTTGCGTGCATGTTAACACTAGCAGGTGATGATCTGACCACCAGGCTGAGAGTGCCTGTATGTGTGTGTGTGTGCAGGGGTATGAGTGAAAGAGGATGACTTTCTTGATACTGACATTTTGATGCACAGTAGCGTTTGATGAAATGTATTGTTTCCCCTAAAGAGGGACATGATCAATCACAATGGGTTGATCTCTGTCTACCTAGTCTTAGCCATGTTAGTCAGTGGCTAGGGAGGAAATTGTTACTCCCCAGCCTGAGTGAAATGAGTCATGAAAGGAGCCAAGATGCTGGCTAGAGATCCTGTGTTAGTTTGATACAATGTTCACTATGTGTTGGAAGAGCTATTTTAAGAAGAATTTGGCCAGAATCCTTGACTTTTGATTATTCTTTTTTCCTTCTCCTTGAATTTTACTGTTTCCCTGTAGCATGTTCTAAATGTTGTGTCTTGATTTATATCTGTAAATAAATCTCCTTATTTATGAAGATGTAATGTCCCTAGGGTCCAGGAGGCCCCAGTCATTCCATGTAACTGAAAGAGACGTTACCTAAGTGGACCATGAATCAGAAATGAGGCAGACAGGGAGAACTATTTTTACCAGTCCTCTTGACTGACAAGGAGGTCTGCCCAAAAGGCAAGTGGGGGCAGCTGGTGGGGGAACTGGGAAGGTGCTAGGAATTATACCCTGCAGTATAATTTCTGAGCATTACAAGGTGCTTGGGCTTTGCTGAATTACAGAACGGGGAAGGAAAAAGAAAAGAGAGTGGGAAAGCTTTTCATGTGCTAGGCAATAGGAAGAACGTTCTTAACGGAGAAAGAAAGGTAGAAACTGGTAACAGCTGCTAAGATGAGTAAGTTACTTTTTGTTGCTTGCTTGTGAGCAGCAACCTGATAGGAAGCATGTAGTAGCGTTAAGTTAGTTTGGTCATCATAGAATTATGATGAAGATTCTCTTGAAGCTTCGTAGGCTTCGCTTTCATTACTCCACTGCCCCTCTGATGCCCTGAAATTAAGCCTAGTGTTAATGATGCCATTTCTGGCTACTGTCCACAAAGACGTTACTTTTCCATTCAGGTTCTGGTTGGAGAGGTGTGGTGTGGTGTACAGCAGCTCCAGGTCTTGAGGAGTGCAAGTTCTGTCACCCAACTTTTCTCTGTATTTATGGCCTTTTTTGTTAGGGCAGAAACCTTGTCCTAATATGAGTATAATTTCTGTTGCCTTCACTTGGGAGATTTCACAGAATAGAGATCAAAATTCTTTTCTTGCTTGTTTATTTTATTTTTTATTTGGGCTTTATTTTTTTGGGAATTAGTTTTACTGATTTATCTTATAATGATACTCTGCTAGCTCTTCTTGGTGAACTGAAGAATGGCTTTATGTACTTCTACAGATAGTTTTCAGAGCCTGTTGTCCTGAACTATGGTTAGAAAAGTAACTGTCTTGGAAATGTCCTTTTCTCATTCAAAATATCTGCTCTGGATTGATTCTGAGTTGAAGTTATTATTGTCAGTGATTAGTAAAGATAATGTCTTTATTTTAGTGAACTAACGAATGTTCTACTAGGATGTTTTGTTTGAAAACATGTAAATGGGCTTTTGCCTTGAAAGACTCTACTTTCAGGGGAAGATTAGGTATTCCACATGAAAAATGCAAAGATTTGAGTAAAGCCAGGAAATACTGCAGGTGAAAAACATCTCAGAAATTGCCATTTCAGTCCACCCTCATGTCCTCACTTTCTCACATGGGCTTGATCACCATCTGTGTGTCCTGCTGTAGTCACAGTGCATCGTCCTGCTTCCCATTGCTGTGTGAGGACATCATGATGTCCTGGGAGGTGAAAGTCAACCAGCTACTGTCATGAAACAAGCAGCATAACAATTCAAAATTAAAATATTTGTCCATCGGCTTTTTTCCTCCAAAAGGCAACACTTGCAAGAAAGGGGAAAACCATGCATAGCTAGGAGACTGACTGCATTCCTTGACATGTCACTTCAATGCACTTATCAGCTTAGTAATGATGACAATGTCTTATTACAAGTAGTGAAGTAAGTGGCAGAAAGCAGCCAATATGCTTATCAAATCCCTTGAGGAGTTTGGAGAGTGACAAAGAAGAAAAATCATCTTTCATCTTGCACATAGACCAAATATGATATGTAATCACAGAAAAAGAGCACACAGCAAGCCAGTCTTTGTCAGCTGTCTAATTATAGCTGCAGCCAGCTAAATAACAGCAACATGCAGTCCTCATTAAATCTGCTGTATGCAGAAATTGTTAGGGTCCAGATAAGCTGGGATAGAGAGGGGCTGCACAGAAATCATGCATGGGGAAAATGATTCAAGGTTGAGGAGCCATTCTATGGACCCCCATCTTTGTGGTCCAAGAAGCTGAAACACTAATATTACCAGGACCAGTCTACTTTTTTAGCAGTTCAATTTATGAGTCACCTAGGAATGCTAAGGACAGTTATTCAGCCACTATCTGTGATACTTTTTGAAGTGTTTTCCTGCTGAAAACTTTCCTTCCATCTTTTTATGATCATGTTTTCCTTTGCTTTGGCCTTTTTTATGTTGTTTTGTTCCCTGGTAGGAGATGGGGCTGCCACTCTTCTCAAAACACATGAATGAATAAGTAAACAAACCTTCTAGGCGTTTGATGCAAAAAGAATGCTAGTTGCATGTGGGCAGCTGTCATTAGAGTAACTGTCTTCTGCTTCACTTCTGATCATGTGCAAGCCAGACCTTGGGAGTATATTAGTGGCTTGATACATTAGCAATAACTGAATGATATGGGAATAGATCAGATGAGCATTTATCTCCTGAAACAGTTTTTTAGGGAATCATGAAGTTAAAAAGTAATGAAAATTTATGCAAGAAAACAAACAACCCATGTTTCCCTTGGGCCTGGGGATGTTTAAAAGCAACCTGAAAAATCCCCTGAATTTTTCTACAAAGCCCAAATGACTCTTCACAGGCAGCTGCCGCCAGGACAGAGAGCTCTTGCTGTGTAGCTGGGAGCAGGCAGCACAGGGAGGCTTCTGTCAAGTGGAGAAGGGAATTAAGCTCCTCTCTGCTCCTGCCTCCCTCACCTCCACCTCCCTCCTGGCACTGCTGGGTCAACAGCAAGGAATAAAGGTCTCCACCCGCTGTCATCTTTCCTTTTTTGTTAGAGCCTGACAACCATTGTTTCTAGACTTAAATGTTTTCAGCTTTAAATACATACATCTGAGCAGAGGGGTAGTATATATACAAGCTTGTCACTCAGAGCCAGAGGGTATCCACAGGAGCTTTTGGGTTAAGAAAGGCATATAAGCATAAGATGCAAGACATATTACAGATGATTTGCTTCTATTTATTCTCAAAGACCAATGTGAAGGAGTTTAAGGGCTGAATTAATTCTTAGCTGTGCACTGAAGTCAACAGACTTAGACCAGGACTGTGTTTGGCAGTGTTTCCATATCCTGCAATTCAGCATGGAATATGTAATCATCTGACAGAAGGTTCAGTATGTTTAGTTGTATAACTGCTAGAACAGATAAAGGATCAGCCAGGCAAACAGTGAAATATGAAAACGGTTCTCGTAAAAACATCCCAGCCTTGGGGCATGCATCTGCCAAGACTACTCCGTGGTGACATGAATGGACATAGCATTTAACTACTCTCCAAGAGGAGAGAGAATTACAAGGAGGTGGGGAAAGCAGAAGAAGCCAGAGCAATCCTGCCAACAATAGCAGGTTGCAATACTTAATCTCAGTGCTTGTGCCAATGCGCTTCGAAGCTGCTGTTGTTTTTATGAGGAAAAATGCAGAAAAGACTAATCTGTGTATTTATGTCTGTCTGGAAATCTTATAAGTGCCGTGTGGTCATTCTGATTCCAGAACCAATGGGTCGGTATTCCCAGGATAGGGAGATTTGGACAGGGTGCCAGAACTCAGCGTCTACATGTGGGACCGAAAGCAGAGAGAGTAAGTAAATGGAGGGATTCAGTAAAGTGGGAGACAAACTCAGAACCTTACCCGCGTTCCCAAAAACCAGAATTTTCTGCGGCTATTTAAGCTCAGTGCTACAAATCAGATGCCCTTGAGAAGTTCTAGAGCATCATCTTCAGTCCTTTCATAACAAGCTTCCCTCTTATGTAATTAAGTTGCTCATTTGTTTTCTGGTATGATTGTAACTGATAGTGTTATTTTGCAAGAGTTTATGCTAGTGAGGCATGCTAGAGCAAGCATCCTGTGTGCCATAAGCTTTCATGAACACGCAGGAAAAGTTCAATAAAAGGGCAGTGGTATCACGAACTTCCTTTCATGACAGTATTTTCCTGTGTTTTCCTGTATAATGTTATATAGCATAAAGGGCTGCACCTTATTATTGATTCCTCTTTCTGTTCTCAATTGAAACAGAGCATTTCTTCAAAAAATATAATGTGTTTTTAATGGTGGCTACTGTGGTTTGGTATTTGGTGCCTGTGGAAAAATGTGGGAAATTCTTTTGACAGTGACAGCATAAGTTGCAAATATAGTGCTGATTTTTTGTGTGCACTGGGGTCTGTATATAGATCACAGGCGCATTGCATAGGTTATCAATCAATATTGGTGCAGGGCAGGCTTAATGTGATAGGTGCCTGCATCCTGCTCCTGTTCCTTACCTACTGCCGTTCCCACTGGCTCCTGGGGGAGTGGGTGCTTTAGTGTCAGTTTGTGTCATTGGTCACAGCGCAAGAGGGAAGAGTTGTGTTTTCTACTGGCTTTTTGAAAGGTCTGCAGAAAAACTGGATTTGGATTCAATGGGACATGCATTCCCCAAGGAAGGTGGAGGAATAACACAGATGATTTTCTGCTACTTCGTACTACTCTTTGGTTACACAAAAACATAATACACTGATCTGTCTCTCCTATCTGATTCTGTCATAGTAGTCTCCATGCTGTCTAAGGGTTTGTTTGATAATGTGTCTCTGGTGCTTTGTACAGTTTTGCTTTAATCCAGCTAAAGCTTAGCTCTGTTTGACTGGTAAAAGACAGTGACATGTAGAAGTAAGGCTTCTTTGGCTTTCTTTGTTGGGTAGGACAGATATTTGGCAGATGAGTTACCCAGGGACCTAGGGATTAAAGTGAACCTTGGATTTCTTTCTTACTTAAAAGTCTCTGTCACTCCAAACTTGACATTTTTCTTCTATATAAGCCATAAAGTACTGCAGGGAATAAATGTTTTCTAAATGACAGAGGTCCACAAATGGTGTAGCAGGATGTTAATTATCTGTGATGTATTGCACATCTCTATATGTGATCTCTTTTGTCAGTGAAGTGTTACTTCCGAGAGAAATGAAACTTTTGTTGACAGGAAGGAGTGAAAATTAACATGATTATTGTCTAAAACAGATTTATCTGAGCTTCAAAAAAGATTTCTTGGTGAACTGGCCTAAACCTGGGCTAACCCAAGCCTTAAATATTTTACTTCCATTAAATATATCTGTAAAAGCTTTTATCTTTCAATAGTTCAATATCTGTTAATGTTCCTACAATTTTTAAAGAGTGGAAAAAGCATTTCCACTGCAATAGCATCATATTTTGATATTCACTCAAGTTTGTGACCTTCCAGGTCCAAATCTGACTGTCTAACCTGATAGCTTCACAGCAAAACTGAGATCTCAGAAGTGTCCTATGCTAATGGGAATTTGAGCTGAAGTGCAACACTGAAACACTTCCTTTGGAAAAGAAATAGATAACAAGGAAAATGAAGGCTCAACATCAAGGTGCTTCAAATACAGATTCCCACATTTTTTGTTGTAATTTGGATTGTTAATCCTGTTGAGCCATTTTTTCTTCATGTTATCTGGGATTACATTTCTCAATTATACAGGATGCAGAGAGGGAGAAAATGTCCATCAGATTTAAATAAAAATAGATCAAGCAACAAATAAATAAACTTTGCACTAGTGTAGTCAGACACTCACACTGCATACCTAAAGCTGTAATATCATATGAAGTTTATCAGAGGACTTGGAACTCTTACATTGGCTTCATTGCCAGATTTCTCCTGGGCAAATTACTATCCATCTTCCTAAATTCTCTTGGTGTTTTCTACTGGAGAAAGAGGAAAGGTTTACCATGCGCTGGGGCCCTTGACTGCACTTTGGTCTGGGCTCATCTTCTGTCTCAGTGCATAGTCCCTATCTGAGAAAGGCAGTGGTGCCAACCTCTGTGGGTCAGTTGTCCACTGGGCTGATAACTTGGGATAGATGATCAGGGAATGAATTATGGAGGCAGGCCTTAGCAGGTGAAAGTCTACCTCATCTCCTGTTCTAGACATCTGCATGCTGCTACTGTAATAGCTCCAACCCTTCCTTGCTTTTTTTCCTTCGAGGCAGTTACATTTCACTAGTATTATGGATGGGTGAAATGACTCTTGCAAACATGTAGCACAAATGACTTGTATGAGTGCCACAGTACACGGAAGAAGTCTGAGTCATAAATCATCATTAACATCTGCTAGAAAAAGTATCTGTGCTCCAGCAGTTGTAGGTTACTCTGTCGGAGCACTTGACACAATATCCACAACTGGTGTTGTTTGGTACATTTGGGACTCAAGTCCATAAAGACTGAGAATTCTAATGGCTGCTTTAACAGGCATGACAGATTTGGCTTAATGAATTTGTTAATATCAAGCAACTTTCTTCCTCCAAACAATGGTGTTGGTAATTCACAAGCTGTTATTCTTGGAGCCCCACTCTAACAAAAGCCAGCCTCTCTGTCTGAATGTTGCTGCTTTCATATTTTATTGCAGAAATTACACAAAAATATTTGGCTTGTCTAATGAGGGCTTGACAATATAGTATATATTGCTGAAAATGTGTCATCGCATTATTTCTACAAAAATAAACTTTCGTGGTTTTTTTCCTTGTCCACTGGCATTTTGCTAATTCAAGCTGGGGAATACGGGATGTCTATGTAACTTATCTAATAATACAAAACAAATGATATGGGTGTAATGCTGGTATTATCAGGGCTACATAGACTGTTCCTTTGCGCTTACCCTTGTTTTCCTCCCTCTTTAGATCTATAGGTTTAGGCTGCTTTTGGCATCTGTAGTTTCAGAGGCTTTAGGAACACTGGGTTTGACCTCCCTGAATGCCCTTGTTAATCCGTGTTCTTACATGTGCTAGATCATGCAATTTGTTTTGCAGGAGGCCTTCAGAGCCAGGAAAGCTTATTGTGGTTATCTAATCTAACCTATTTAATTATGGAGGTCACTGAATAGCCCCCACAGGATTTCCTGCATCTGGGAGAGAGAGTACTTGAAGAAAGTTTTCCATTGTGATCAGAGATGGCTGAAGGCTTTTTGGCAGCATAGGCAAAGTTTCCTTTCAGGGCAGCAGCAGAAAGGGTTGTGAGGGGAAAAGGGCTGGAAGGGGCCAGGGGATTTCAGGAGGTGGGGATGAGGATCTGGGACCAGTCAGTAAGACTCCAGTAAGGCAAATGTGAGACCAGTGAGGTTTTGGACACCACAAGGGTCAAACAGCTTAGGAAAAATCACAGAAGACTGAAGAGAAGATATGGAGGTGATTATTTTTGGCAGGTGCATGATTCAGGAGAAGATCACATGGCAAGGTGGTTTGAGGTAGAAGCTTTTCACATAGAGAAGAAAGGTCATGGTTTCCAGAGAGGGGATGGAAGAGGGGAAACTTTTGTGTGAGGTCCAAGTGGGGGACCAGGAAGGATTTGAGAAACTTGGGAAGTTTGAGGGTACTGTCATTTGAGGTAGAGATCTCTCTGCTTCCTCCCTCACCCAATCTGACTCCTTTCCTTCTGGTTTTGCTTTGAAGCTCCCCTACTTTGGAAGGAGGTGAAGCCCCCATCTGTGCTTCATACAGCAGGTGACCCCTCTGGGTGAGAAACAAATCCCTATTTTGCAGTTCCTGTTTGCCTTACCATGCCTCAGGGGACTAAAGCAAATGGATGGGAAGGAGGCATGAGGCTGAAGGGAGACCTGTGGAGTGGTTCTATCCACTTCTGCTGCTAGAAGCATCAGGATGGGGCATGAACTACTTCCCACTCCACTTATACCCCATCACAAATCCCAATTCTTCCCCTGGGGCAGGATCAAGGCTTTACCCCAGTATCCAGCTGAGCTCTGCCTCTTTTCTGGTACTGTAGGAGAAGGCAGCTTGTGGATCCTTTCTTTCCACTGCTTGGGGCTCAGCCCTACTCACCTGCTGCCATGTCTTGGCTCTGACCTTAAATAAAAGCCACACAAGTGGTGAAGAGTCTATCAGTCAATGCTCTTGATAAATTGTTTCAATGAGTGTTGTGAAAAACACACACTACTTTACTAGTTTGAGTCTATTTGCCACTAGAAGCTTGCGAGAAAAAGAGAGGGAGCAGAAAAAAAGTGCAAAGTTTGGCAAGGCTGGTCAACTGTTGGAAAAATGGATGGCAAAGAGGGCTTTTCTCTAGACATAGGATTATAATCACAGGGCAGAGAGAAAAGCTGACATTAATTGGATTACGCAGCTAATGAAGGATTGAAGCAATATATTATATTGCTACCGTGGAGGAAAGCAAATACCTTCTTCCTGGAGATGAGTGATGAGGAAAGAAGTGGATATTTATTCAGTATGGAGTGCAAAAAACTGATGGTTGTCCTCTTGGCAACAGGATTGTTGGCTCTGTGTGGGGGAAAGTGGGGAAGACTTAAGACTTTCAAACCAGGACTTAAGATTTATAAACTGTTCTTGTAAAAACAAAGGAGAATTCTGCTTTGATAACCAGAATTTGTCAAATATTGTATCTGCTGTGTCCACTTTAGTATTCCCTCTCTGACACTGGCCCAGACCTAATTTTTCAGAGGAAGTCAGTGTACTTTGTGTGACACACAGAGGGAGTAGCTCAGTCTTGTGGAAGGGAGTCAGGTCACCTAAATCTAAAAGTACAGCCATTGGCTTTATACTCTCTCCTTTTCTACTAGCCATGCTGCTTGACCTATGACTGGAGTCATAGTGCAATGAGAACTTTCTGAGGGCTTTCTGTTCCTTTCATGACACAGAGCAAACACCCCAGAATAATGGTGCAAGAAACCATAAGGCTGGACATTACTATTGCTTGTTGGATGCTGGACTGAACAAGCTTGAGCAGAGGGGCTTACCTAGAAATTATCGGAGAACAAAACAGGGTACCCCAGTGTCTGCTTACCTGTTTTATTGGTAGCAGAGAAATACAGAGATGTCATTTTCTAACTGGAAATGAAAATCAAAACAGCTTTTCTTAAGAACTGATCAGGTCCTAGGAGAACATTTGCACAGTTACATGTCTTGGGAAAAATGCTGTTGGTAGCAGTGTGCTTCCTTCAGCGACAGAAGGAAAGAACATCATGGAGGAATCAGGGTGCCCTAGGTGAGGACTGGGGGTCCGACCAGCTGTTTCAGGCGTGCTGTGGGGCCAGTACACATCTGGATGCACTAGGTGGCAGGGTCTGCCCGCAGAACGCTGCGGGATGGTGTTTGCGGGACAGAGCAGCAGGTGGAGAGCATATTTCCTTCGAGATGCCAAAAATGAGTCCAAAAGATCTCTATCTGAAGATGGTATGCAATTTATTATCAAATGCAAAACAGCCTGCTCCAACATAGTTCACTGATGAACAAGTCTTACATTTAGTGGATTGAAAAGGAAAAAGGGGAGCTTTTCTATCAAAATGTCTCTGAGCCTTGTCTTCAGGTAGAAAGAGAACACCATGGGAAACAGCTTAGTGACCTCTTCCTCTGCCCTTTTGAATATTAATGCATTTAAACTGAATTGCTTGTTAAGTCTTGAGCAGACAGAGATTCATGTTTACCCTCATATCCTGAACTTGGCCTGACAGAAATATCTGATTCTTGCTTTGAAACTGTTCTCCAGAGAAGCAAACTGCAGGTGTGTGCAAAGGGACTCCTGGCCAGTGGGGACAGGACCTCAGGTGTTCTCTACCAACAGCTTGAACGTTTTTTAGAAGCCTTTGTCCAAGAGAGGGCTTTTTATGAATAGAAAGTAGTTGAAGATGCTGGTGGTGGCTATGAGAGATATGAGAAAAAGGAGAAATCATATCCTTGGTTCTGCAGGAGATACTGAGTTGATGTGATTTGGTTGGAAGTTAATAACCGGACCAAGACTGATGCCAAGCACGCTTGCTGAAGCCCTGAGTTCAGAGCTCTGAGCTTGTGTCTGGAGTGAAAGCAGGTGTGAGCTGGTTTCTATCATATAGGCCAATGACATTGATATTGTCTGAGAGAGAGAAGACCAAGCTTGGGACCAGCAATAAACCTGAACTCAGTATCTGAATGTGCTCTCCCTCAAAGTGCACTTTGGTAAGGGGACAATTCCTGTTTCTGTCTACTGTCAAGCACTGTCGTTTTCAGCCTCGTCTCTGTAGATTGCAACACGTTAGGTATACATTTTCTAAATGAGATCCATGCCTCTGCTGGGAAAGTTTTAGGGATCTCCAGGTCACAAAAGCTTGAAAAACACCAGTGTGGTTGTAAACTTCTCCCTTTATACTTGAGAGGTACAAGGCAGGCCCAAACTAAAATGGGAATCTTCATGAAGAGACCCTATGAAGGACTCCAGAGAATGTTTTTTCTTTTTTGTAAATTTAACAGACTAGCAGAATTAATTCAACCTGCCTTTTTAATTTTAGGCAATGACTAAATGTACTTTAGATGATGACTTCATGTGGGCTTCACTTGTTTTGGCTCCTCTGATAAACAAATAGTTAAAATACAAACATCAGCAGATGGTGGACAAGAGTCAATCACACCCTCCATTTATGCATTTTTTCTGAAGAATCCATCTATGAAAAGGCAATATTACTTTTTCCCACTGCTAAATTTGCAGAGTATGCTCTCCAGTTCCTGAAGGTTGCAGTGCAAATTGGCTCATTCTTTCCCACAGCAGCCCCTGGTCTATTGGTCTTGTTACACATAAGTAATTTTGTCTGTAAACATCTGATCCCTCCTCCCACATCACTCGCTGCTTTTACCACTGAAATTGCAGCCATTGCTTAATTTCTTTTGATCTGCAAAATAATGAGAGAAAGTATCATTTTCCCATCAAGATCTATCCTGACCAAAACCTATGTTTGATTTGATATACTTGGACTGACAAATAAAACCACAGGAAGAAAAATAAACCAGTGGATACTTTGCCAGGTAAGCAAAGAAGAGAAGCTCCCCTGTTCCTTGTAACTGAAAAGGAAACTTCAGAGGGCTGTGAGTCAGTGAAAGCACCTTATGGCACATAGACTAAGAGGACAACACTCATTGCCTGCCTAGGTTTGAGTACCATAGAAAGGGACTAACAAAGAGACGGACCTCAGCTTCCTGAGGTGATCTGGAGCCAGCCATGGTGTTTACTTTTGGTGGTAAATGGAGGGGGGCTGCATTCCTGATTGTCCTCAGTCTGTTCCGGGAGAGCTCAAAATTGCTGCTTCCTCCTAAAGTCTGACTCCCTGCACAGTGGCTCCAGCATATGCCAAGGACATGTCCGGCTGTACACAGGGATCATGCAGGTCCCTCAGGTCAAGCTCCCAGTGCTGAATGCTTCCAGTACAGTGAGCTTTTGCTGCTTGGAGCCCATAAAAATGCCTTAATAAACATTGGCATAAAATTTAGGCAGTCTTCCAAAGTTAGGGCAAGGATAATCCTCCTGAGCTGAAAAGCTGCATTTCAACTGTGTGTGACCACTTGTGCATTAAGTCTACACCTCTAGTTTTTTCACTGCTTCAGTAGATGCTCCTTTCACTGGCGATTATCCACTCTTTCCTCTCCACTTACTCCAGTTAGTCATGCCTCTTTTTCTTTTACTGGCTGGTTCCACTTCCTCCACCTCTCCTTGCCCATGTTTTTCATCTCATCTTTGCCCTGGTGCCCTACCAAGATCCTTTGCCAGTTAGAATGCTCTCTTCATTAGCAACACCCAACAGTCATCTTGTCTTCTTCCAGCAGACAAGCCTGGAAGAGGCCAAGGTGGCAGCAAAACACACAAAACTAGTACCTATGTCTCAGTAAACAGTTTTGCCACCAAATTCTGGAACAAGAAAGCACTGGTAATCACAAGATACAGAATGTTTTTAGCAGTGTACTGGAATGAGATCTAGGCTTTCCAGGTTCTTGCAGCATATATCTTATTTATAAAGGCTCTGTGAAAACAAGACACTGAGGAGGGAACTTGGACAGCCTGGGGTGATACATGTCCATCTACAGGAGGACAACTGTAGTTTTCTACCCTGTGTTTGCAGCTGCTTATCTGTCAAGTTTAAGGAGCAGTCTGTGGTCCCAGGAGTAGCCTGAGCCTGATTCAGTGCTGAATCCAAATACAGCAGGTGTACTTTCCTCTTGTAAATGCTTATTTGTTTCCCACAATGGCTCAACCAGACACCAGTCAGCCCTGACCAGGCTGAGTTCACTCAGCAAGTACCTCAACTCAACCACTTGTTTTTGGTTTGTCTGAGGAAAAGAGGAAAAAAAATAGAAAAAGAAATCCCAGGAAAAGTGAACATTTCTGAGAATGATGGTTTGCTAATTCGCTTCAATTTTATATGAACTATTTGGGTTGGCTACAGCAGAGCTGCCAGGTGGCTAAACATGCCGAGTGAGTGTGGTCAGTGCTTGGGACACGCACTGAGCTGAAGGCATCCAAAAAATTACTTCTGACCTTCATTTAGTCTGCCAATCACTGCAGGCTGCCCTTACATCACATTTTCACTAGCCAGTAACAGATTCATAGAAGTTAAGGATGGAAAAGACCCATTAAGTCACACAGTCCATTTCCCCCCCTCCTTTCCCTCCGCTCCCCGAAGGTCAGCCCAGGCCTGTTCCCTACAGTCTATTTTCTAGGGCTTTGTCCAGTCTTATTTGAAATGACTCAAGTGGTGGGGCTGCCAGCAGTTCCCTCTGGGAGCCTATTCCACAGTCTAATGGGCTTCATTGTTAATTTTTTCCTGATTTCCAGCCTAAAATATCCCTTTGCTAGTTTTGTCCCATTACCCACTTGCACCACCCTCAACAGTTCCTCTCATTCCTCCTTGTTAGCAGCACCAGCACTTCACACTGCTAAAGAACCAGTTAGCTGAGGATTGAAAAGCATTTTGCAAGAAGTAGACACTATCACTTCCTTTATAGTCATTGCAAAAAGAAGTTAAGGAGTGGGGAGAGAAAGTGAGTGATGACTAGAAACAGACATGAAACACACATCTCCTAACTCGTTTCATGGCCTTTATAGATAAAAGCCTGTTCTCACCTCTCCAGTCAAATTTATACGCAGGGAGTTGAAAATGAGCAGAGAAGAGAAGGGCGGATCTGAGGTTTCGATACTAATCACAGCAATTCCTTGACACTTCAGTTTATTGAAGTGGGGACTGGGAAGAAAGCTCAGAGTCTTTTTCTACTCTATCATCTTCCCCCTAAAAAAGATTCCTTATTGATGTTTGGACCTAGCAATATCCAGGGCATTTGTTTTGAATAGGACGAGGAAGGTTGCCAATATAGTCTGTCTAGATAATGTCCTAAACCAAATAGCTGGATGTAAACAGATACCATAGTAGACTGACTCCTGCTCCAAGCTTCACAGCTGGGCCTTGTCTCTACTGATACATTGAACCAGAATCCCAGCTCCAAACAGGCACAGTATCAGGGATTTTGAGCCTTGAGCCTCTGTCTGGTCAAAGAAGAGAAGCTTTCTCAAATACTCTTCATGAAGTATTTTCAAAATTACTCTGACCTCTTAGACCAGGCCTTATTGCCTGGGAGACCTCTGCAAAGGTGCTTACTGTGTCAAGTTGAACAGAAGATCCGTGATCATGTGGTCCTAGCTTTATTGTAGATCTTGTGTTAATGCTCTTTGAAGCAATCTGATGTGGCGTGAGCCCAACCTGCAAGGTCTCTTGAGGACTGGGCCCTCAGAAACTAGAGATGGAAGAGACCTACAGGATTAGCTCATCCTGTTAATTCCCCCGCCAATTCGAGTCTGTTCCCCACGGTACATTTTCCAGTGCTGTGTCCAGACTGATCTTGTTTTTAAATGATTCATATGATAGGGCTTCCTCCAGTTCCATTGGTGACTGGATGGTTGCCAGAACTTTTTTTTTTCCCTTACTTTGACTTTGTGTGTTTGGATCCATACAGAATTTTGAGGTCTGCAATTTGTACTGAGCAGTAACTGGCAGCAGAGTGAGTAAATGCAGAGAAAACTCTAAGGACTTTATCCTGGTTTCTTGAGGCAAAAAAATCCCTTACAGCATCCAAGGACAGTGTTGTTTCAGAGAGATGGGCTGTTGGTGAAAGTTGTTTGTGAAGGGCAGATGTGGGTTGGTTTGAAAAAAATAGCCAAACCTTTGTGCTGATGTAAGTGGTAATGGTGAGGTTTCTGTCCTAGCTGTGAGCTCTCGTGGCTGGTGACTAGGATTACTTTCTTCTCTGAACTTACACTGACAGTCTGAATTTCAGGGGAGTACTCTGGGCCTATAGCCAGGTGGTGTTAGCTAAGGAGCCTGGAAAGAGTGGGGTTAACTAAATGCATGACTGCAAGCATGGCTTCTTGCTTTGCCATTCCATGTCCCAAGCAATTCAGCTGCTTATTGCAACACACTTCTTCCTCCCATGTCAGTTGTCAGTGAATTGTGCACTGTTTGAAGTCCCTGGATAATGACGTCTGTGTCTTCAGGATCTTGTCTTTTAAGAAGAAAAAATTAGCACCTGGAAAAACAGTTGGGACAGGCAGTGAGATTTTCTGAGGCCTCCAGTGTTCATCCGTGGACAGCTGCTTCCTCAAAAGGACAAAGGTTCAGCAAGCACTGCTCACTGCAGCCCAAGAAAGAGCTGAAAGTAGTAGCAAGCCTCCCACTACGAAGAGGCCAAGATTTTATCCCTTTTACTTTCTTCTCCTTTCAGAAACCTTTTTTCTTCTGCCTCTCCAAAACTTTCTCTTTTCCCTTTCAGGATGCTTCATTTTGTAGGTAGGATGTGAGCTCTGCCTCCAGTGAGTGCTGCATGTATAGGTGCTGCTATGGAAAACCAATGCTGCCAACAAGAGCTTGGGATGGAGCTCCCTGCAATGGACACCTCCTGGAAAATATGAGAGATTTGTAAATAGTGTAGAAAAGGCCAGAGAAGGAGTATGAGAAAGAAGGGGACAGAGCTCAGAGCCACCTCTTCAGGGAGTGCAATTGTTCCAGTGTCCCTCAGAGCTTATCTGTCCTCATCCATCACAGAAGCCATGACCTTCTGTAGGATGGAGTTAAGAGGTCCTCCAACTCTCCACATGGGACTCTGAAAATCCTGGGCTGAGACCTATTTCCTCCTGACCACTTAGAGATTTATTTTAAATCACCAGACATCACATGTCACTGAAGGACAAACTGTGCTCTGGTATGATTAACCTTAGAAAAAGAGTTGTGTTTCCAACAGTGTTATTATTTACTTTTGCTGGAGGGAGTGGCAAACCGTAATTTCTTCTCCTTTCTTCTAGTGAGTTCCAATAGTCTTACCTAATGAGATCTAACAGCGGTTATCTTCCTGCATGTTCTCCCAGGGATGTCTACATAGAATCATAGAATAGTTAGGGTTAGAAAGGACCTGAAGATCATCTAGTTCCAACCCCCCTGACATGGGCAGGGACACCTCCCACTAAACCATATCACCTAAGGCTCTGTCCAACCTGGACTTGAACACTGCCAGTGATGGAGCACTCACAACTTCCCTGGGCAACCCATTCCAGTGCCTCACCACCCTTACAGTAAAGAATTTCTTCCTCAT
>JANRGW010033242.1:0-51463 GCA_024733675.1 Psilopsiagon aymara
ATATGAGGAAGAAATTCTTTACTGTAAGGGTGGTGAGGCACTGGAATGGGTTGCCCAAGGAAGTTGTGAATGCTCCAGCCCTGGTGGTGCTCAAGACCAGGCTAGACAGAGCCCTGGATGGCATGGTTTAGTGTGAGGTGTCCCTGTGCATGGCAGGGGGGTTGAAACTAGATGATCTTAAGGTCCTTTCCAACCCTAACTATTCTACTATTCTATATGATCAACTGCTCAAGGGCAAGTCCATGGAGCTGGTAGATACATGGTCTGTGTGTTCTGCAGGAAATTTAATTAATTCAGATATGGTTTTATTCCAGTCTTTAGGGGTACTATGAAGTATTTCCCGGCAGAAAGCAATTATCTAAGTTTATCAGAATTTTTTCAAAGAGCTGACATACATCCCACTACCAAAGGAGGTCCATTTCCAGTCTGCAAATAAGATTCCCAACTATATACTTATACCATCACTAAATGCCATTTTGCCAACCAGGAACTGGGCAAAATTCTGCTAATGGGAATCAACTGCAATAATATTCCAAAAATAAATAATATTGCTGTTGGTTTCAAATATTTAATATCATTTTGTAATATTATACTCGCTTGGGAATAAAGTTGGAGAATGCATCAGCTTTAGGAAACAAAAGATTGAAGGTTGGCAGGCCCAGTGATTCAGGCATATGTATAAGCTTTATTTTCAAGAAGTTTCAACCTTGCACTTTCACTATGAAGTACTTTTAGACTGCTGTGTTAGGCATCTGAAAAGCAGCGATTAGCAATGTCAAAATATAGTTTATTTCTAATAGTTCTCACAGATTTCTATTCCTTTGAGTTGAGAATGCCGTAAGAAAATTCAGTTAAAAATCCTAAAAATACCAGCAAGGCTTTCATGGATCTTATGCTCACTTAATTTATCTGCAGACATGTTTCTTATGATTTTAATGAGAAAAGGACAGGGAGACCAAAACTCAATGTACAATAGCTAAGAAATGTATTTTCAGCCTTATTAATACACATAAGCCAAATCACTCTTCCAAAAAATAAGATTTGAACAGGTGTCTAAACAGGATTACTAATAAGCCAGTCAAGATTATTAATCACCCTTGCAGTGCGAAAAAAAACCAAGAGTTTGTAAGCCACAGAGCTGCAAGAAATTCTCCACAACACAAAACCTGAGATCCTCAGGAGACTGTTATCCAAATACTCTTACTCTGGAGAAAGCCTGTTCAATAATGTACCTTGGAGGGATAACATCAATTTTCTAACAAGTAATTAAGATTTGCATTATTAATGCAATGGATATTCTTGCAAATTATGTCTAAATATATGCAGATTTTAAAAAAAAATTACAACCACCCAACAACATTTAATGACAACGCTGCCATTTATAAGTCTTTCTAATAAAACTATAGATAAAAGCAATGATGAGCTGGCTGTCACAGTAAATTTAAATCATTAGTATTTATGAACTGACCACAGTTCAGAATGCAGCTGCACTGTTGCGTAGAACTGGGGAGCTTAATTTCCACCCTATGCTCAACACAATGCACCTTTCAAATGAAGTAAAATCTAGTCCATTAAAAGCCAAAGTGTGTTGAAATCTCTTCTGGAACATAATCTGCTTCACCATTTTATTGGTCTAAGCAAATTAGAAATGGTTCATGTCATTCTCAGTCAACACTGAATGCAAGCAAATACAGTTTACCCACCTTTGACTCAGACAGTCTAGCATTTACCCGCTTTGACCTACTTAAGCTAAACAAAAAAGTAAAAGTGCTGAGATAAAACACAAGCTTTTAAATCTATCAGTGCACCACCATTTCAGTGGTATTAAAAGGGAGTGAAATGGAAGAAACTCTAACCTTGTTTTTGGCAAAAGGAATGCTTTTCCATGCTTGGAAATTGTACATTTCCTCCCCTCCCCTGATCTGATTTATCATGCCTCTCATAAACTTTTTCTAAGGATGTGCATGGGCACACACAGAGGAAGCAGCTAGTTTGCTGTCTACTGGAAGGTTAAATGAAAGCAACATAAATAAGCAGAATTTTAACAAAGCATCTCACCCTCCATCCCTCAAAATTGAGTAAGAAAAGAAGTGAGCAAAGAAAGGCAAAGTTGTAACTATTTCAGCATCCACAGGACTTAGAATTTATGCAAATTTTTGCATTCAATTGATAGCAGAAAACCCCTGGGAAGATTCCTTAGAAAACACAGAAATCTTCTGAGTTTTTTGCTCATCTAAAGATCAGGCCCAGTTTAACTGGTTACTGAGCCTGAGAGAAGAATCACATATTACATGTCAGGTATATACACAGATACACAACATTTATGTATGCGCATATCTGCATGAGTAATTACTTTGCTTCTTTGGTAATTAAATGGAATATGGTAGCCCATTTTAGCCATTTTCTAGTCTGAAACACAGAGTAATTGTGTAGGTATCCAGAAAATCACAATACTTATCATTCATTATCTTATTGCTCATCATTAGAGGCTAGAGCAGAAGACATGAGAGTTGAGTTCATAGTCTTCTCCCTTCTCAGCAGGCTCAGAGCCATATCTCCAGCCTGGTAAGACACTGCTCTACCTCCCAGACTCTGGCCAGCACTTAAAAGTCACTGCCCATCCTTCCTAAATTTACACAATATAATATCCAAGCTATCCTGGGCCACAAGGAGGGACAGAGTGTGACTAATTTGCAGAATGGCCTGGCACACTCTGGCCAGGGCTACTGACCAGTCCTTGCTCTAGAGAGGCGAGCACTCCCCTGTGGTGGAAGGATCCAAAGTAAGAGGTGGCATTTCCAGGCAGCAGCCACTTGTGCAATGAAATATTTTCTACAAACTAAGTACCAAAAGAACTGAAGCCTCATCAGGCATCCTGTAGACAAAGAACATTTTGAAGCATAGGGGACATTAACCTTTAAATCCATGCAAAATGTAAGTAGATCTTGCTTGCAGTTTCTTATTCTCCTGATAGAGTCTAAGTACATCTATTTTAATACAAATACAGTGACAGAGATGAAAGGAAAAAGAGATTAACGACCAGGCTTCTCTCTGAAAGGATGCTCTAACATTTCTATTTGTACATGTCTTCAGAGCCTTCAAAACAGAAAGTACCCTGACTTAAAAAAATATTTATTACTTTGGTAAATAAGATGAATACAAAGAAAAACAAAGTGATATTAGCTTACATTTTATCTACAGTAACACAAAATGAAGAAGCAAAACCAACTACACTGGATGTATGGCACAGATAGTAAGGAACAACACAGTGAAAAAAAATGTTAATAAATAAGTATTGCCTGTGATACAATCTTGCTGCAGTTATATTAATATCCACTTCTAAGAGCAAAAAATACCCCATTTTATCACTGTTTGAAGAAAATGTCATTGGAAAGCTGCACTATTTGATACATACCTAGTTAATCATTGTGTTTGCTAGCTGAAAGAAACTTGGAAAGAGACACTGGGAACATCACGTTTGAAAATCAAACTTTTGCTCCCCACCAAAACAAAGGACTATCACAAAGTTAGTAAACATACTTTATTAGAGCCTGTATCAGGTCTCACTGCTGCTACTTTCTACAGAAAACAGCAAAACTTCCATTGCACCAACATGCCTAACTGAAACGCCAAAGGATCACGATGCCTAACTCATAAATTCTGGCCTTGGCTACTGCCCACGATATAGCCCTGCAAAAGTAATGAATGAAGTCATTGTGGCCACATCGGTCCACAGTAATGTCCAAGTAGCATTAACTGACTTCACTTTGGTGTTTTCGAGTAAGTAAAGGCCTTTTGTTTTTTTGGTTAGAAATAATAGTTAAGCAACTTCTATTTCAATGAAGTTAAGTTTAAAGAAAGAAATAATATGCCTTAGTGTATAATATATATGATGGAATAACATGTTTCATGTTCCAATGGCAAAAAAAGACAGGAGATTTCGTAGTTACATAGGCCTTCCTCTGATGAGAAACAAATGAAATTGCTCTGGTAATAAATTTGATAGAAAAGTATGTTTAGCACTTTGACCATTGCTTTTGCATATCATGGGCACAGGTGAAGAGACCATTAGCCCTGCAATATGCCAGCAATATAGTAAGGAAAAAGAAGAGAAGAAAAGTAAGAAACTCTACCACATAACCCACAGAGTGCTGAGATAAACAGACATTGCATACTTCCAGGTTCAAAACTTGGAATTCCTCACTGTTTTCCCTCAAAACTTAGCAACAACCATCTTTCACTAAATTGCTGGTGGAAAAGCACTGCATTAATATCAGTATCCCAGTCCCCACAGTCATTGTAAAAGCTGCACTTCTACAAAAGAGGCTCAGATACTACTGCAGAAAGACACTGTAGAAAGAGGGTTGAGCGCTTTCTTTCTCAGAAAGTGAAGTCTGAAGAATTTAATCTAGTGAAGACATTTACTGAAGACATAGTTTCATTTTAGGCAAAATGACCTCAATGTCATGAGCAAAGACAGCACAATATAAAAAGGAAGTTTTTGCTGGTTGTACACCACTGATGGTCACATCACACACATAATGAAACCAATGCAGAAAGACACTAAATAAATGCTGACTCTTTGGAAAGACCACACTTTACAAGAAACATTCCAGCTTTCCAGCAACCTCCCATTTATAAAACCTGACTGCTCTTTTTTCCAGCTCTCTTGATAACTTCTTCCTCTTCCCATCCCCATCAAGCTAAGCCACAGAAACCCAAGGATCTTTCAGAGGTGAACTGCTGGCTTACAAGAGCACCATTAAGCATTTCAAATGCCCCTATGTACTGATGAAATAAACCCCCCCTATATTTCTGTATACTAGAACAAGCTAAAAATCCAAGGTGGGATTAGCTGGCTAAAGACAGGCATCTAGAGCCATGTGGACATCTTGCACATTGCAGCTTTAGTTCAATCCCACATCCATTTACAGCAGCACAGCCTCTGCAAAACCTGTCTCCGTCTGACCTTTCAGCTCTGGTCCCACAGGAAAGTTTGCAAATCCATAACTCTTCTGGACATTATGAATTCAAGAGAGATGATTGTACATTGCAATTTTTGTCACAGTCTACTCCCAGTGAATTCCAGAATACCTCAGGGAAAAACAATTATCCTTCTTTGCATTGTGAAGGTTTACAAGATTTGCCCATGTTCTGCAGCTAACATCCATCTGTCCTCTGCATTTCATAACCTCCCTTTCTTTTAACATTTTCCAAGTGATGGATGTAATCTCTTTAAAATCAGAGCAATTGTTCCCAATCTTTTAGAAGCTTGCTTCTGTTACGAAGGTGAATGAAAAAAAAAAAACAACTGAGACAGAAATCTGGTCTGCTGTCTTTTTTTAAACATTTGTGAGTTTTAAATAAATTTCTTGATTTTAGGCAAAAATACAAATTTATGCTTCCCTTGGACTGAAGGATAAATATCGACTGAAGAATAAATATCAGTCTGCTGAATGGAGTGCATGTATCTTTAATTCCAATGCCTGCACACCCTTGACTACTTCATTATGATTGAAAGAAACTGTTACATTTAGAGATTTCTTCTTCATCAATTATATATCAGACACTTCATATTTGCTTGGCTTTTCAGCCCTTTCAGTCTGGAAGTATGTTCTGCCATCATGATGCTCCCCAAGGATTTATGCATGCAGTTTCCTTGAGCTGAGCAGGGTCTAACGTGCTCCCTGTAAACCAGCAAGCAGATATGATTTTCCTGAGAAGCAAACAAAGCACTGTGCACAGATCTGGTAGCTTTCCAGAGAGCAAAATAAAGAAGTACCTCCTGATCTGGGGGGTGTTTGTCCTCTCTTTTATTTTTAACCCTGCTCTGTATTTCAGCAGACTTTAGCAATCTTGATCAGGAAAACTGAAAGCCTTTTTTGACGCTGAATGTATGTATTCCTCCTGAATGCAGCTGAATGAAAGGCAGCATATGCACTAAACCCAAGTAGCATATACATGGGTTAGGGTCATGAAAAGCTTTTCTAACCAGTTTACAGACAAACCAGTGTTGTTCTGTGTCTTAAAACTGACCCCCACCTGCCATTCAGTCTGGCGTGGCTCATCTACTGTTTAGATCTGCCAAGTCTGCTGTGGTCAATACCAACATAAAGCCTAAGTTTAAATCCCTGTTTCTTCTGGGAATAGCCCAAAGAAAGCATTTCTTCATGCTCTGAAAACTGTTCTCCTGTAAAGATGTATTCAGAGAGCACATGAAGAGTAGTGTGGTGATAAATTATTCTAATTTACTGCATAAGTCTCTCTTCTATTTCAGTAATATTTCGATAACCTGAGTAACTTTCTTTCTTGGTGATGTTTGTCCTGAATCATGATTTAGTAATTATCAGTATTCAGGTAATTCAGCTTATATCAAATGTACTTAGTTAAGTCCCACCCTTTATCTCTTCCAGCAACAACACAGATTTGAATAAATATAGTTTTCTGGAGAGAATATACCAGCAAATGATCTGAAAATCATTCAGAAAATGCCTGGACTCAAAAAGACAATACTAAGGACAAAATTGCAAAACTTACTTTGTGTTAATTTTTAATCTGAAGTAGTATGTAGATTTGCTACCAGTATTTTCAGACACTGTCTCCACAGAAGTGATGTCTAAATGTCTAAAAGTGATGTTAAGCCCAGAGCATGAGGGGACGTGAACCACAGCACAGAGGAAGGAGAGTTCACAGAGCAACACTTCCATCACTAATAAAAGATTTTGTCAAAACTGAAGAAAGGAATAGTGCCTGGCTATTAAAATGCTATCAGAAAGTTAAGTAATGATTCACAAAACATCAGCAACTAACAAAACATCAGTAATGCATAATTGCTTGGTGTGTTCAAATTTAAATTAGAATGACTGAGATGAAAAGTCCTTGGAGAAAACTGTTCCGCAATATTCTCTTATTCATATCTGTTACATTAGGCATTTGACTCTAATTCACTTCAAAAGAAAAATGTTAACCTTTCTAGTGTTCTTATAAGGGAAAATATTTATTTATTTTTTTAAATTAGGATGGGTTTTTGAGTTGGAATAACACCATCATAGGTAGAAAACCATACAGATTTGCTGCAGGATTTAACAATCAGCAGCTATTCAACTTGGACTGTATTTCTCTCACAAGAGGAAAGATGCAACAGAGAGTTCCCATTGCATGGCTCCATCAACAGAACCACAAGAGTCTGTGAACTCACCCAGAGCTGTGAGATACTGAAGTATACTTTGTCTACTGGCTACCTCTAGCTACCTGGGGTTCAAAAAAGACCCTGGGAACAGCCCTTCAAAACATGCCACAGCTGCTTCCACAGTGCGGGAGGATGGTCGATGCTACATAAACATTATCTTCTTAGATCAATAAAAATAACTTTACTAAAAGTAATAGACTTGAAAGTTGGGGGACATTTTATGCCATGGATGTACACTGAGATGGAGGAGTAGAACCAAAGGCAGTATTAGTGGTGGTTAATCAGAGTTAAACCCATGCTTTCAGAGGTTGGCAGGTGGGGAGAAGGGAGCAGTTCTGATTTATTACAGTACTGAAAGAAAACAGGTTCAGCGTGGATTTGGGAGTCTGTACAGAGAATTCTCATGTATTTGAGGATTCTTTGACAAAATCACTTCAGGGCAAATTATCAAAATTAGTTAGTTTTAACCTTTCTAGGGGAACAGAGATAAATAAAAATTGGGACATCAGCACACCCCCATCCTTTAAATCCTCTCCTTTAAGGTCCCTTCCAACTCAAACCATTCCGACTCTATGATTTATATACATAAGGTATATAAAAATTACAGAGGTTCTGGGGCTTTACACACATCATAAAGAGATAGCCTCTCAGTCAAAAACCTGTATGTGCAAACTCAACTACCTGACACAAGGTACTTACATATATTTTTAGCCATAAAAATACAAGTGAGCTGATTTTCAGACTGAGAAATCACTTTCAACTGCAGCCAATTACAGCTGCAATTGCTCAGGTCTTCAGAAATACAATCCACTCATATATGCCGTAACAATGACTTAATTTCCTAATTTCAAACACCCTCAAATTTAAAATATTTACTTAAAACAAATAAAATCAAAATAACAGGTAAAGTTGAAGATGTGTGTTTGTAGGTAGAACCCACATCTCACCTAGAAGACTGATCAAAGCAGAGCATCAAACAGAAATATTGGCTGAGCACAGGTATTTTAAGGTCTCACCCTATCGAATTGTTCTGTGCTGATGCTTTGGTTTAACTTCGTTGGGTATGGAACAACTGAACAACTGATGGAAGACACTGAGCAAGCTGTTAAATTTACAAAATTAAAATCAGTAGTAGACTTTACTACTGGAAACACTAGGTTGAACTGAGGTAAAAGATAAAGATAATACAGTTTAAAAGCCAAAAGAAAATATATTGAGATTTGAAGTTAGATGATGCTGTACTGCACTGATAAGCCTTCAAGAATTAGCACAAATCAAATGCAGGCAGAAATGTTACTCAACTCCCCACAGAGCTATTAATGTGGGATTACTGGAGATATACTTCTTATTTATCTTTAATGGAAAATGCCAAAATAAACATGAGTAAGCTTCTTATATAAACACATCTTTTGCATGCCATTGCAGTGATTCTTCAGAGAGTCACTAATGACCAAGTCTCCTCCAGAACTGTTCCCAGCTTGAAACTACTGGTCTTTTAAGGAGCAGTAAACAATAACCTGTGCTACTAGGAATACCATAAAGATGGGCTGAGATAGAATGATTTACCTTGGGAACGTTTAGTGTGGTGTATCATACACTACAGATTTATAAAACAGTCATATTAATGTCTCTTAAACTCTTCCACAATTACAGCTAAGAAAGAAAAGATATGTCTGTCATTGACATATAGGGCCATTTTTCAAAAGTAATGGTGAGATTTGTTCAGTGAAATATCAGGATTTCCCCTAAATCCTGATTTCATTAAATCATACATTTTGGGGGCCATATTCGTATCCACTACATTCTCCATGATAAGCTTTAAGTATCTTCAGTAACTTTTAAGTATCTTCAGTAAAACTGGAACTTTCGGAGTTGGTAGAGATGAAGGAGTTATCAACACTGGAGAAACAAAAACTTAACATAATTACTTTTTCCATAAACATCTTATTTTCTAGAAAAATTTTGTGGTGTTCTTTTTTTGAGTGATTTTAGTGCAAGTTTCATAAGATATAACTCTCACTTACCACTACACACTCACTTGACTTTTACAGAGATCTATGTTTCTATGCTGCTGAGTTATTAGCATAATTGAAAAAAACCAACCCAAAACAAAACCAACCCGCCCAAATTTAAATGTGAAGTGAAATATTAACCCCACATTTCTCTGTTTTTCGAAATCCTGAAGCATTAAAAAAACCTGTAAAAATACAGTAATTACAAGATGGTTTCATTTACATGCTAAACTTTGTGCTGCAGATGTAGATAACAGTCCAATGTTTTTCTTCTGTTCAGAAGACTACTGTGAACTACATGTGCCTAATGCGTGCTCTTACATCTAACATTTCACCCATTTTCTTTTATAACCAAATACATACTTTCCACTTGGAATTTTCACAAGATTGCATTATCAAGCTATTTGACAGTCCATCAATTTTTAATATGTGGCTCATTTGCAAAATGCAACCCTGAAAGACAAAGGAAAAGGATACACATCATAAACTACACTACAGACCACTCTCTGGAAACCACACTGCAATCCAACGCGCTGCATGGGGACTTAACTATCTTTAAGTTAAGCTTATATGCAAGTTTTTTTGTGAAATATGAAAGAAAATAGTAATACTTTTTAATACTGTGCACTCCAATTTCATTTAATAATAAAGTAGACACATTAAGATATCCATATGGGGACTTTAGTTTATATATATATATATCTCTACTGCATGTTTCTTTCATCTTACATGAATTCTTTGGTTCCTTTCTCTTGTGACTGGTGCCATTTGTGTCAAGTTTATTGTTCTAAGCCTGCTTTATTTCTAGCTGTAGCATAAAATCAAATCAAAAGCAGCTTTGAATTAAAATCTACTCAATTTAGACATGGAGGCTTGTAGAAACTCATCACCTAGTAGATCCTAAAATGCATGCAGCTAACAATTACCAGTGGTGTATCAGTACATTTTGACACCTTCAGAAATGTGCGCACATGCACAACCATCCTCAAAGGTGATAAATTAGTAAATTGCAGACACATCAAATTTCATCATTTGAGCTTTGACAGAAATTTGTGCACCTTTGTGGGATTCTTTCATAACAATAAACATAGATCCTGACCAAAATCACACTAAAATCAACAGAAACATTTCACTTTGCTCATCTGTTCCCTGCTATGGTCTTGGAGAAATAACTTTAATGTAAAAATAAAAGAGAGAACTTCATAAAATGCTAAGGACGCAACAGGATGAGAACAGAGGGGACTATGAACAAAAATAACTTGCGTTAACATCTCTTCAGTTCATTATTCCTCTTAGACTGTGCCAAATTTCCCAAGATAGTGTTCAATAGTCATTTGATACATCTGATACTTTACACTCTCCGTATGTCTGCAGCACTCCAGCTCTGAAAGTGATACTTGTCTGAAAAAAACCTCAATTGTCACAGCACCAATATTAATAGAAAAAGAGAAAAAATGCTTCAAGGAAGGAAACTTACGCACTTGAAACCACTTGTGTGGCTTTTTGATTAACCACAGGATGTTACTAAGGATTGCTGTGAACAGATTCCCTTCTGCATGTTTCTTATCCATTTCAAGGAGCATTTGCTAAAATAAATAAATGCATAGCAACACGCCTTAAAGATTTTTCTCTTCTGTAGAGAAGCTTTTGAACAGTGATAAGCATTTGCTCGCTGTCTTGCAACAAATGGAAAGACAGCAAGTTGATATTCACTACTGAGCACCTAATGTCCAAAATCCCATTAGAAATTGCCAAGCTATCCCTTTATGCCATGCCATGCCATGACATGCCTGCTACTGCAAACCTCTATCTCTGGAAACAACTAGAGAGAGCTCACAAAGACTTTCTACAGTAATTCTCAATTTGAAAACATGTACACATATGTAAACATCCCAAATGTCCCTATAATACTTTCTACTGAAGAGTGAATTCCTTTATCTGCAGTGCTACACCCACAAATATTTGGAAGAGGCAGGCATTGCATCTTAAGAAATACGTTGTTCTGAGGGCAGAATTAGTACAGTTGAAATTAAATTAAATAACATCACAAACAACTGTTACATATTCCCTCTTTTTCTTTACCATTCTCTCTAATCACCCAAACATGAACACATTGTTCTTGAGCTTATTTACATTTTATCAACTGCATTTCCTTTCTTTTGCAGCCTTGCCTGCATTTGGAGTTTATATATTCATAGAGATAACCAATCACCTTTTTTATTGTTGCACATATTGTAGATGGTAGACTGAAATATTGAGAAGAAAAATAAATAAGAGGATAAAATAGAAGGAACAAATACTTATTGCTTTCAAATCTGATAGGAATTGGAATAGCTTATGTAAAAAAAAAATTCAGAACAATCATAAGACAGTGTATTTCCGAGCTGTAACAAACATCACCGGTTAGAACAAGCCTTTGCGCAGTCACACAATCTTTTCCATGCTGCTGGGCTCTTGCAATCTCTACAGTGCAAAATACTACATAAAATACTGGATATGAGATCTCCCTACAGCACATTCCCCAGGTGAGGGTTGGTCCATAACTAAGGGAAAGCGAATGTGGGGCAGCTCCACTGCGAGTCAGCTGGCACCCTCTTGCAGTGCTCCTATCCAGTAATGCCATCCCGTAGCACTTTTATAAGTCTTTGATACTTAGGTTTTCTGAGATAGCCTGCACCAGCACTGGCGGCTTCCAAATAAACTAAGCCCACAAAAAAAAGTAAGCAGCTCACAAAACTGCTTTAGCATTAACTTATAGCAAAGGATAGTGCTTGGGATGGCTTCATCAGCCATTGTCTTGAAATAATACCTGCACTGTAAGCCAGCAACTTCATCTAAGGATAGTAAGAAAAACAAATGGTGCTCAAACGGAAATGAACGATGATGAACAACCCTGTCAGACCAGAGCTACAACATACCCATTGTACCCAACATGTTAAGGCATAATAAAAGTCCACAGCTTCTCCGATAAGAAGAATAAGAATACGCAAGATCTTTCAATATCCAAGCCCATAAGCTTCCTTTGTTTTTTATATAAACTTCCAAACTTCATCATAATTTATTTTCTAAGTTCTTCTGGTTTTTAAAAATATCTCCTTTATCATGACTTATTTTCTAAGTCTATATTGCTTGGTTTTTTTCATGTTACTCTATGTGCTTGCTTAGTTCCCCCCATAAATTTAATTCCAAACTTTGAAGTCAAAATATGAAGTCAGCCATTGGAAGTTTCCATTTTTCCCTTCCAGAAATTAAGGAACACAGTTTTGATAGTCTTCAAGAATAAAATACCAATTCACACTTTTTAAGATATAAATTTTATGAGATTTCTGTCTCCTCCCCTTCATATTCTGTAGATGTGTATGTGCATCTGTGTAGCTGCAGTCATATATTTATCTGTATTGCTGCAGTTAATATAAAATACAATTCAGCAATCTAACATGTCATGTTCTTATGGCAGATGCTTAGCTCAACAACATTGTAGATATAAGGAAAAGCTTTAAAATTCAGGGGAGCAAACCCCATGATATTTCCAAGTGGTACAAAGACCTGCAATTTACCAGCTATTTCTTCTTACACAAATGCAGGTCTGAAATACGTAAGGATGTAAGGTAGTACTTGGTTCCACTATGAGATTAGACACACATGAATTCCAAAAGGTCAAGAACTAATCAAAATGTGACCATCATCAGAAACCTTGGTATTTCTCTTTTATATCTGACAACTTTTGCAACAGATGAAAGAAATCATCTGTAAGTGGCTAAGGCAGATGTGGTAAGCATCTTGCATTTTCACACAGAAAACTGAAATGCAAAAAAAGCAAAGCTCATTATTTCATTTAGCTGCTTCCGTATTCTGCATATTTCTCATTTCCATAAACAAAATGCTGCAAATATCCATTTGTTTATTTGGAAAGGGAGTGGGAGGAATTTTTAATTTTGGAGGCAATTATTTTGGTTTTTAAATATTGATACACCAATTCTTTTCTTGTATAAGAATATAAGCCTGGCTTGTTACTGCTGAACAGTATGAGAACATTTTTAGTGTTGTAGAGCTGTTGCAGAACATGAAAGTCTCAGAAACATAAGTAACAAAGTGTCCGAGTAAAAGGACTGCTGTCATGAAAAGCATATTTGCATATAAAATACTAGGGAATAAATGTCAGCCTTTCTTTCTAATTTTAATCAATTGTTTCAGTAACATATTTTAGATTTTGGGAACCAAGATGCAAATATTAGATTTTGCTACTGTATATGCACTGTAACTGTTTTATTAATATAAACAAGGTTTTTAAATCATGTGGAGATTCTGTATAAATATTTAATTTAGGTATTATGCCTAGGACTACAGGCTCCATTCAGAAAAAGATGTGAAGTTATTACCAACAAGTTTCATTTCAGCCACTTAGAGCTGTGTGAAATATATGACAACAAAGATTAAAAATGTATTCCATAGAGACACCACTGGGGACTACCTTGCAGAAGTGTGAGGTACTTGACTTAGGAGGCTCCTGCCTCCTCCTCTGCCTCTCCTCACTCACCACTACAGCACAAGAAGCACATTTCACTAGGATATTTTTCTTTGGAGGAGTACAGACATCCTCCTCTTCTCAGTAGAAGAATAATTTGTCTTCTACCATCTCATGAAGTACACCAGCAAAGACAGATGAGAGGCATTGCTGCTTCTATGCTGCATGGTGTGGTACCTCACAAAGGCACAAGATGTCCTTGCGAATTCCCATGTGATACAGACGATACACATAGCAACAGAAACAGTAGGGGTTCTAGAGAAAGCAAGGAGATGGTATAATTAGCATGGCCTGTAGAGATTCAACTTGTTCACATTAGGATTACCTTGCCCAGCATATGCTGCAGTAGGAATCCCCACCTTTTTAGCTATTCCAATTCTCTACTTTTCCAGCAATCTATCACTCATTGACTGAACCATTCATTAACTCCAATGGCCTCTGATTAAGAATACAGTGATAGGATGTCTGGAGATTGTATCACAGCATATTTACAAGTGGGAGTGACAGATTCTCTGGAAAACTCCTTCAGGGGCTCAGCAAGCACGAATACTTGAAACCCTCACACCCTTCTAATAAAACAGTTTGCTTTCATGTATGAAATGTCAGAAAGTTTTTAAGTGAGTGATCGTACAAGGCCATTTGTTTTGTAACCACATTTAAAATACTCCTTTGCTGGGGAGAATAGTAGGGAAGAAGAAAGGATAATCCCTGTGCCTTGGGTTTCTGGGCAAGTCTCATGTTGAAAATGCAAACAAACCCATGTGCAATGGAGAAAAATAGTTTTTAATTATCATAAATGTGTAAGCACTGAATTTCAACTCAGTTCCTAAGTGTTTGGTTTTGAAACTTACATATATTTCAGAGGCCAATGTTCTTTTTGTTTCTATTCCCATAATTCTCTCCAACATTCCAATTAATATATGTGCATATTTATGTGCATTCATATCGGTTTAACTGTGTATGTAGAAATTAAAACAGGAACAACAGTATTATAGTATTGGACATCAGAATAACAAATAGGGTAGGAAGTAAAGAAAGTAGTTCCCACAAGGGAAATGAGAAGAGAGTTTAGGGGTTACAAGAGATGACAAGAGAGTCATCTATCTTTCTAGAGTTTGGGCGGATGGCTGCACATTAGCTGTACCTGTGAAGATAGTTCATCATCTGAGGGATTCCAGGAGATGCTCTGGAATAGGGTGATATTCTATGGTTGGTGGTTGAGCCTGAGCTAGAGGATGAGAGTATCTGAGGTGGCTGTGGCTGAAGAAGACCAATGATGGTCTTCTGTGGAATCTACAATGAAAGCTCAATGGAAGACAAAGAAAATTTACTGGTAACACCAGAAGCGTGAGCAGAGAACACGAAGGAGAAGCAGAACAAAGACCAAATTTTGTTTGGAAAACCAAAGTACACTTCAAATGTTTTCAAATCCCAGAGGTTAAGTCTGCAATTTGTTATCATGTATGCTATTTTTCCTGAAATACTTTGAAATTAAGTCTTCAAGACCAGCAAGTATTAAATAAACTGCCACCACTGTAAAAGGGCATTATTAGGCACAACCAAAACACATGAAGTAAATCCATATGCCATGATGAGAAAAAAAACTGTAATTGTAAAAACTAGTCTTTCTTTTGTAGCTTCCTATGAGCAAGAAGTGACCAGACGGTGAACATCAAACAGAGCAGGAGAACAACAAAAAAATCTGCCCAAGAGCTTTGTCTGACATGACTAGTATATATGGGCAGACAAATGCTTTTGCAAGAACGGAATCAGGAAGAAGATAACTTTTCATCTATTGTCAGGAATAATGAGAGCAGTCTCCATGCCATATAATCATTTAGTAGTGTCAACTGGCTGTATCTCATTTCATTTCTGATTTACAAGGCAGACTAGTATCTGTGTGCAGAGATGAGAGGAAGAGGAGGATGAATACAAGTCACAGTTCCTTTGGGTTTTAGAGGAAACCAAAAGAAAGAAACACGTTCTAAGAGACTTGATCTTGGTGACAGTGAATCTATAATTAACACTTGCCCAAATGTGAGATCAGCACATATTTTCATCTCTTCGCAGAGCATGCAAACCACTTTATATGAAGCGATCTGGGTGATTCCATCATTTTCAGATCATGTCCTTAAAATAACACCTTTTCCTTTCATTGCATTTCCTTTCTCTTCATCTTACAGCAGCTGTGTACAGCCAAATAATGCCTGACACAGTTGAAAAGCTGGGGGTGGATTGTTGAGTTTTTTTGAACATCTAAATTCTTGTTTTTCTGGCAAGGCTGCTAATCCCAAGTGCTGTTTTTAGATACTAAAATTATATGTTAAAGAACAGATTCAGGATTTCCTTTTTAAACTCCCGTAAAGAGAAGATTGCACAGCAAAAGAGAAAGAATGGGCAGAGGGAAAAAAGAAAGGAAGATAATTTTCATATAGCTTAGTGGTACTTCATGCAGTACATGCATTTCAAGGATAAGAGAAATAGTAAGGCCATCTGGTAATAACACTGCCTGCTGCATAGGCTAACTGGCGGATAGGTACTCCACCAACATTGTTTGTCAGGCATGTGCATAGCTTTGCTAATGCTTATCGCAATGCCTGCGCTTGACAGGGAATCAGACAGATGGGTGGGCACTGGCTAAGTGTTTTCCATGTGGGAGGGTTGTAGCCCACTCCCCAGAGCAGCAAGAGGACCTAAAACACATCCTCCACTCATGTTGCCTTGTTTTGCTTTTTTTTCCTGTTACCTGCACCTTGCAAGGCTAGCCAGTGGCCACAGAAGGCCATCACTCTGGTCAGTGCAAAACACAGCCAGGCTCAGTAAAGTTCATTCATGCTGGGATCAGATGAAATGTCACTCGGACAAAGAGAGGCCTGTGGTATAGGCATCTGCTTACATAGAAGATTCTGACAAATTAATAGAAAGCCATGATAATGAGTGCTGGGATCATCTTCACACAAAAGGCTGAGATGACAGTGGATTAGGAAGTATGAGGAAGTACAATAAAGAATTCCAAGATACTATGCCAGCTTATCTTTCCGTTCAATATCTTCTGTATCCCAAATGTTTACATAAACAGCACCACAAGAAAAATAAAGGGGACTGTTTCCACCTGAAATAAAATGTCTTGAGAGTATTAGAAAAGCAACAAGAACATGTTAGCGGCCCTTATTATATAGTTTACAAGCACTGCAAAGTAATTCCAGACCCAGGACACTAAGAAACAAACTGACAGCCACTGGGGGGAGCAAAACTTGAAAAGAGATTTATTCTCTGCCTTCCACCTTATGAGAATGTCATCATGTTGCTCCTGAAGTTTCTGAAGTCCAATGCCCAAACCTGCAAATTCTCATCCTGAATTCAATGTGTATATTTGGGTAGATATCAAAGAACTGAAATACTTGCGTGTACTAATGAGGACATTAAAGATTTTAAAATTTGCAGTAGAGATTTATCTCACCCATCTTAAGACTACAGTCATCACAGGGGAACAGTTATTTCTAATGTGCAACTCACCTGCCTGTTTTGGTAAATGTATTTAAAATACCTAGTGCTTCCCACTGACTCAAAAGGGAATCCAGGGTTATGAGTTCAGATGCAGTCTTCTCTGCTGTAGATACTACAGGCAAAAAGATAAATTGCCTCCCACATAGTCTAAAGTTAGGTGTTTAAATTTGTATTTAAAAATAGAATAAAGAGGATGAAGTATGAAACAGGTTAAGTGATGTGCCTTTTATTGACAGCTACAGCATTTTTCTCTATTGAAGAAGAAAAAAGAGACAGTGCCTTTAACATGTCTATCTTGCGTTCAGCAATTATAATCTTCTAAATAAGTTTGAACTCAAGCTCACTGTTTTATTTCACTGATATCTGCACCTAAGATATTTGAAGATATACCTGAAGATAAAGCTGAAAAACACACAGACTGAAATACCCAATGTATTTGGCCACAGAATTAGTGTTTCGTCAATGAAATAATATGGCATACTAGAAAATCAGTAAACCTGGCAGAAAACAGTTGTCAAAGCTTTTAGAAATATTCCAGGCTATGAAGCATCTTAAAGTGGCTAGCCCCAGCAGCAAGTATTAGATATGCTTATGTAATGGCAATGTGAAAAATGTTTAGACAAATTTTATGTTAAGGAATTTTATACAATCACTGTCTACACATGGTTTAGAACAAGAGCATTAACAGTTCTTAATTTAGAAAGTAATAGCAGAAATTTAGGAAATAATCATAGACCATACTGGAAAGTATAATGATTGCCAAATTTTGAAGCAAGCAAAACCCCCTTACACAGAGATTCATTTTGCAATGTCTTTTGAAATGGCCTTGTTTGGACCTCTATGTGTTTCTTGCAGAAGCACATTGTAGAAAATATGAGTCAAAGTTATTATCTTAAGTTTATCCTCAAAAAACAACCTGTCTCGTCACTGGAATTAGGGAATCAATTTGACCCATAAACTTGAAAGTTCTTATCTCTGGAGTTGCTCTTACAGATAACACTCATAAAATCAAACTACTTGCAACTTACAGCAAGTTATAGAAGTGCCAGAAAACTAGATGCCTTTATACCTGAAAAATGAGGCTTTCTGCTCAGAACAAACTGACCAATTAGGCACAACCTAAACCTCCAATTTTGTACCACAAACTACTAAAGCCTAAAAAATAATCACACAAGTAACCTGACTGGTCACTTTTTTAATTCCCCTATAAAATCATGCACTATTAACACGGAAAATTGTTCCAAATTTTCAAGTCTATGGTTTATGAGATATACAGTGACTTCATTTTCTCCCAGGTAACAATTTTAACGTTTTGGGGAAAGGTAGTGTGATGCAGGATGGTTACGAAGAATTGGAATTCCGTTTTCTGAACCAGTATCATGAAATATAGGAGCAAGCACAAAGATTCTTAGAGTCTTGGTGTGTCGTTTCTTTCTAAATGATACTGATTTTCTTCAGCTTGTTGTCTCAGCCCATGCTATACCATCTCTACTGTAAGATATTTTAACAATGTGTACTAGAGCTAAAAACAATACTTAAAAATTATGTGGAGCATTAAACTGAAGAGAAAGTTCATCATAAATTATGTTTATAAATACATTCCTAAAATTAATAAAGGAGAAAAAAGTGTAGCGAGAGAACAGGTAAAAAGATGCAACACTAAAAAGTAAAGCAAAAAAACCCAAACCTTCTGAAAGAGGCAGAGATAAAAAGGAAAGTAGAGCCGTTAGCAAAGAGTGAACTCTAAAGAACCTTAGAAGATAGAAAAAGTTAAGAAAAGCAGGAGAGTTGGTAAAAGGAGAGCAGGTGAAGTTACAAAATATTCAAAAGAGTCACAGAAAAGTCTTCTACAGAAGCTACACTGCATAAATATAAGGAGTTTTATTTACAGTGAAAGATACTTCTTCAAGTTGTTTAATGCTTTTTACTATATGTAAGCCTTCCTTCTGGCCAATCTTGGTCAAAAGTAAGTAGTAGTGATCATCAACACTGAATTACAAACTACTATGGTATTAAAAGAGACCTGGACCCTAAAGACAGAATAGAAATGTGTGAGCAGTCAGATCATGTGTGTACATCTAACGTATAATAAAAGTATACCCTTTATAAAAAGAAGAAAAATGTGCCTAATTCATTTTACCAGAACTTAATAACTACAATTTTATTTTTTCCCTTTATATTTTCTACAAAGCTTATTACTATTAACAAGATATCACTGATTTCTGTTCAGCCAAAGTATTTCCCATTGAAAGGTAGAGCAATGCAAGATGGCAAGTGCTGAGGCCGAAACATTCCGTTGAGTCTAATAGATCAAATTTATCTACTGCTGTCTTTTAAGTGAGACAGAATTGAGCTGCCGATTTCAAAACTGAATATGCTTAATGGGACATGGCTCAGCAACACGACTTGCCAGGCTGACCATTGCTCTAGTTGCATATGGCCAGAGAACCAACACTCAAATACGTGCTCTCAGCTCAGTAATTTTTTTGCATGGGCTGAACACCATAACAGAACTGCTTCCAGTCTATCAGTTGAAAACCTTGGAGTTTTACACAGATAATTACACTGGATAATCCCTCCTTTTGATTTTCTGCACTGTCATAGCTTCATCTATGCACTATTTTTGTGGTTTTCTCTGCAGCAATAGGCAATTGGGCTCTGGATGAGCCAGCTGAGATAAAAAAGCAGCTGATATGCAGGAATGAATTGCTCAGCCACCTGAAAAAACATGCTAGCTCTACAGAAACCATCTCAGATATAGCAATCACAGACTGCCAAACTGAGATCACAGGAATAGTTTTCTGAAATCTGCAGAAAGATGCTGTAAGAATAACTTTTTCAGCTTTTTAGGTTTGCTTTCACTTACACGAACACTAGCTCAAGAAGCCTGGAACACTACTGTTTAGGTAACAAGTTATGATTAGCTGTGAAAAAATGCATACATGTTTTCCCCCAGTATTAGTTATTATTTCACTATCAACCTACCTAAAATGAAAATCATTCTATGGGGAATATAAGGTGTGCATGTCTATAAATCTATTCAGTCTAGTACATAAAAATAAATTAACGTAAAATATAAACTCCCTGTATGTAGTAAATAAATTCTATCTATGTCTCTAGAAGACTTATTTCCATTTTAGTGAGGATTTATAAAAAGTAATCAAGTATTGATCCTCTAAAAAAGTGTATTTTAAAAGATGTAAATTATGTGCAGCTGAGTTTTTCAGGATGCTGTGGACAGGAAAAACTCCACCTTGTTCCTCAGTTTCCTATTGATACCATATGTTGGAGGAGCCACAAAATAATGAAACCATAAATTTAAAGCACATCATCATCATAATTCATGCAGCACTAGATCTACTAAATAATTTCTGTATACATGAGTGAGACTAAACAGGGAATGGTGCTTTATTATTTCATGGTTTTCAGAAGAAATTGGTTTACAGGTTAGGTGGACTACTTCTTGATACAGCCAAAAGAATGCAAAATTTGGCCTAACCGTCTCCTGGTGAGTGCACCTATGTTTCATTATTTTCTGCTCTGTTGAGGTGACAGAGAATCTGTCATTCTCCCTGGGAGTTTAACCACAAGACAGAGACCCTTACTGTCAAAAATACTTATCTACCTTCTAACTGTGAAAATATAATAAATCCATTCATTTGGGGAAAAAGATGAGTGGGAAACAGGATAAGAAAAGATGCTCAAGTAAAGTTCCTGAGGCAAAGCCATAGCAAAGTCGGGAATGAAAGACCCAACAGCAGTTCCCACTAAGCTTCATGGAAAGTGTATTTGCTTTTGCTGTCACACAGCATTTTGCAGGTAGGACTGCTACAGACTTCTTCATTATAAAGCTATGAGTAAGCAGGCACAGACCACAAAAGTTGTAAAGATGTTAATATTTTAGTCTTTCACTTGAGGAACTTCAACCTCAAACCAAACATATTTCTGATATACGTTAATTAAAACCCATTGCAACATGCAGAAAGTACAAAAATTCTCTTTCCAACCTGCGCAACTTCTGCACTCTTCCAGGAGGAGGAAGTGTTGCCTGTGCTCCATACATATGCGTACTAAAAGGCAGACAGAATCACAAGCACTAGTCTATACTATTTACCTTACAAGCAAAGGAAGGCTGCATCCCACATGCACACAGAGTCACCAGTTCCAATTCCAGTCTCTTCTCGGAGCTTCAGAGGAGGCAATGTTTATATACAATACACTGAGATTTTATAATTTGCCATCCAATACTCTTACCTCAGAAATATATACTTGAAAAGGGCTTGTAACAGAGAGAACTTAACATTTTCTTACCCTGTTTTTTCTCAGATTAAAATTTTCCTTTTATTCCCATACAGTTTCATATTAGTTTCAGCCCTACCATTTTTCACTAACATCTTATACTATCTATTATTACTGTACTCTGCAAAGCTGAAGCTAAAACCAAGAAATACAGCTTTCACTTCATCCTCTTTGATGCCAGACTTCTAATCTTGCAGCAGCAAGACAGAACACAGTAAGCAACACTGAAATAATTGCATCAATTTACTAGTGAAAAATCCTGTCACTATGGCCTAGAGTCAATCCTTCTACAGGAAAAACTTACACAGATAGATGCAGAGATATCATAAATTTACAACCTAGTTTAAAATGATGGGATATATAAGAGACTTGCCCTTTATTTAGTGAGAGCACTTTGAAGAAATATGCTCAGATGGATTGCTTTTCCATTACTGGAAAACAAACATTAACTTGAAAACAAACACACCCTATATTAAGTACAATAATATATTGATCGAAAACAATGAGGCAGATTGCAAATTGGACACTAGACTATTACTATGAAAATGCGTCTCAAATTTTGGTACTTACTTGGGCCAATATGTGCTCTTTTAAAGCTCAGAAAGGCATAAAAATTTAGACAGTATCCTGTTGAATGTGTCCTAGTTTAAGGAAGCAAGATTATATTTGGAGCAGACTGACAAAATCTTGTTATTTAAGGATGAAAAGTCATTTGGGACTTGTTCCATATCAGGGCAACATCCTTCACTGTAGTGTGTGTGTAGAACCAAGTAACGTATATAATATATACATAAGGCATTTCATGAAGAAATATGTTACCCCATAGGAAAACAATGCAAAAGAAAGCTATGCTACTTAGGGAAAAGAAATTGTACTCTAGTTTTTCAGATTGATTAACTAAAGGTTGGTTTCTTGATCCGAAATCTGTGCTTAAGCTGACATAACTTCTTCAGTTCAGTGATGTATAGGTAGCACAGTAAAAAAAAGTCAGCCTCCCAACTCTTTTTAGAGGACTAACTACAGGGCAAGGAAGATCTTCATTATTGTTTAAAGTGTAACACACGTACATGATCTTATTTTATTTATATTGAGTAGTCAAACTTCAGTTTAAAATAGGCATCATTACCAGACTCACTAACCACTGTGTTTAACTAGCCTGAGTTTCAAAAGATGAAGTTATTAGGATCAAATTCTTTAGTAGAGATGGTGTATGTGCAAAAAATATAATATGCTTTGAAGAAACTGCAACATGGCTAACTAATTTGGATCAATAAACCTTAGCAAGATAAGTTAGGTAAGTTGGACCAATTCCAAGTAATACATTGAATATATTGAATTTTTTACTGTTATTAACTTGAGGAGTACAGTGGCATTTTTGAAAGTTAAGAAATGACAAGAGCCTTCACTACACTATAGGAAATAACCCCATATAAATCTAATAGCATTAGTATATAAAGATATTTAACAATCTGATTACCAAATTCTATCTTATTTGTAAACGTAGACTGTAGTACCTGACATTTCACAAAGTAATTACATACAATTAGTAAGCAGTGGTAAATACTTACAAAAATGATGCTGAAATGGTAGTGTGGTTTTATACCATTTAATTTTTGCCTACGGTAACAAAGAAATACAGTGCTGATATTATATCTGGTTTTCAGGCAGGAAATCTACTTAAGAAAGTGAACACAGAAGAACTGTACTTCAGTATAAGGTTATTCACACTACAATAAAAGTACAACCCTATTTCTTCTTTCATTAGAAACACGTTCAATTTATCCTATAGCTTGAATTCCCAATAATTATGTTTCCTTATTTGCTGTAAGAGGTAACTGCTGTGTATAAACATTCCTTTGCAGTGTAAAAGTACAATAAAACCTATAATCTATTCAGGAACCATGCCAAAATATGAGTCTATGGACTCTAGCAGTTTTGATGCTATGTCAAAAATGGCTTAAAATGTTGTGCAGTAATTACCAATAAAAAAAACCAAAAGGCTGTGGATTAGGACACATAGGCCAAGGGAAAACGTGGAGAGTGATGTGAAATTCATAGTGGGTCTGGTTTGCCCAGTTAACAGAAACCCAACTGGAACACATACAGACAGTGACCTCCCAGTTCACAATGAATATTTCAAATTAAATACCATTTGGCCTCACTGCAGGACCCATTTCTGGATACAACTGATGCTCTCTTCTATCAGAAAGAACCTTGGGTTTCCATCCTCCTACTGAAGGACAGCCTGCTCCTCCTAGCTTATTTCTAATTCTTTTTTCTCCCTCATATGGTTAAGACTTCAAGAAAGACAGAAATCCCACTGGATCTGGGGCTATGTCAGAGGCAGACTGGACCATCTCAGAAGAACTGGCAATTAGAAATCACAGCTTGTCTCTAATTTGTCTGACAAAACCTGGTCAAGAGCAGCTCTGTTGTCTCACCTGTTTGTCAGCCCCCTGCTCTTTCTCCCCTTCAAAATTCAGTCAGGCTGAAACCCCAGGCTGTATCACCTCTCCACCCTCACAAACACTTTGGTAAAATACTTCTGATCTGGACCATTCAAGATGACCTAACAAATGATCCACCAGGTAGCACCTTTGAGATCCAGCTTGAGGTTTCCCAGCTGGGGAGAGAGGAGCAGAAATTAAGCAAGACAGTGTCTGGAGGCCACTCCTGCTTTCCCCAGCCACCAGACTGTAACTCAATTTGTTGTTTCTCTTGCGGCCAAAACACACTGCAAATTTATATTTCCAAACCAAATGGGATGGTGTGAAAACATCATTCCTTCCCTACACACACACACACTTTTGAAAAGCTATGAATTATATATTTCTTATTCTTCTTTAATTACATGAATTAAGACTTCAGTAATGTAAAGTGCCACTGAAAACCTTTTGAGGGTCTGGCATCTTTTATCTTTGTGTTCATTATTTATGTCTTTTCAAAAATAAAGAACTATGCACAGCTACTAAAGCACTAAAGCAAGTCTATGGCTCTTTTTATTTGAGAACTAAATACTTTCTGACTATCCAAACTACATTTCTCCGCCCCATTGTTTGGTATCAATCCCTGGCACAGTTGATACTCCAGGCAGAGATTTTCAAAATACTGCATAAGAGATTTAAATGGGGATTATTTTTCTAAGTCTTCATTTTCTTCCAGTGAGCACCCTCAGCCTCTACTGCATCCATTTTCTATTCCACATTAAATATTCCAAATTCCCTCTGGGTTCAAGACAAAAAGATGCTACATCTCAATTCACAATGTCAAAGTTTCAAAGCACTGAAAGCTAGAGGGAAGCACTGTAATGGGATAGCTAGCAATGCCTAACCCTGCCATGTACCTTGGATCAGATGGACCCTCAAATGCTTGAGTTACATTTATTGAAAAAAGCACACAAGTATAGGCTTGATTTTAAGCATGGACTCACAATTAAGCAGGATTTTAAATAAACAAAAATGGTTTCTTGATTTGGTGGCCAAAGGAACTATTTGCAATATGCTACCACCTAAAGAAGAAGGTAAGTGCAAAGTGGGATTTCGTAGGTGAACCTGGTCATTTCTCTGTGATTCAGATCAATGAGCATTATTCATCTATATACTCTTGAAAATTGCACCCATTTGCCACTTTGGGCACTTAAATAACTTAAGGGAAATGGACACTTTCCAGTAATTTCAGTCATTGAGAGTACTCGGCATTAAAAAGCATTCTTTGGCTCTTATAATTCTTCCAAACGCTCAGCTAATGGTTTTGGTTGTGAATGTAGTCCTTGCCCAGAGAAGAACTGGAGAGGCTGCAACTGTTACCTTCAGAGGGCAATTTTCTGACCCATTTTCAACTGTAAGTTTCATAACAGACACCAAAAATATATTTATTTTTATTTAATAGCTGAAATGTAGCAGCTTATTTTCTACTGATCCAAAATAATTTAGGCACTTCTCAACATGTCAACCACATAACACTGAAGCCTTTTTTTCAGGGAGGGATTGCCTTTGTGATAGCTGAGCGTGAAGCACTGCATAAGCATGGAGAGGACCCCATATACTGCTGAGAATTTGAGGAATTCCCTAAAATACTGAAAATACTGACATTTCCCAAGGGTAAGGAAAAAAATCTTATTCTGGGAATAAGAAAATTCCTGGTAGAAAAACAAGCTGTGACTCCGGGAAGTTGCCACTTTCAGTAACACCTCAGGGATGACACTGCCCCTTTGCTTCAGATACGGTTTGAGAGGAAATCACTTTATTAATCAGCTGGGATTTGTATTTGTAATCACTGATGCAAGCTGCTTTTTGTTACTTTTGCCACTGCTTACTATATAATTTTATGTGACAGTCTGCTATACTGATAACTGTGCAACATGTATAGTTTCATTTTCAAAGTTAGCAGAGAAATAGTGAATTTTGTTCTGCTGTGGGTAAGCCATATTTTGTAAAGGGAATTATGTAACTCAAACAATGTGATTTCAAAGCAGATTTATCTTGTTTTAGTATATCTTATTTACAGCTCTCATATTACAGGAGTTACAGACTAATTATAGAAGCTATTAATTTGATCAATTAAATTAAAAGAAAAAAGAAATATTGAGAAGGGGGACAGAGATTGGATAAAGAGCTTTCTTCGATGGTCATGGCAGAAAGAGGAAAAAGATAAGACCCATGGGAGAGAAAAAACACAGCAGTTTGTAATGTATACTGTTATTAGTATGGCATTTACTGGCATTTCCCTCATATTTGGATTTTCCACCATTTGCCTTTGCCCTCTCTTATAAGAATAACTGCCAGTCCTACTATTACAATTTCCTAGCTCTGGAATGTGCCATTATATTTTGACACACATCCCTGATCCTTTTATTATTTTTTCTAATTGGATGTATTTCTAATATAACCTAAACCTAATGGTTTATAACTATGCATAGCTTGTAGCTGATTGGATAGCATAGGTGATCAATAATTTTAATAATCTTGGCTATGTTTGCATGCCACTATTTTATAGAATTAAATATAAAATGAAAGAAATGAAACCCACAAATCTCAGTCAATTACTGAAGCCGATTATCTGTTTTCAAAGAGAGTGTGCCAGATGCTCAGTTAATTTAAATTAGCCCAGCTCACTAATATTTACATCAAGCCAAGAGTCTCCCTCAGTATTTTAAATCCCTTTATCTCCAGTATATAAAATACATAAAAAGAGCTTTGTGGGACAAAAATTGTTCTTACGTGATCAGTAATTATAACAGTAGTTGCACTATGTAGCCAGGTATACAACACTGTAGCAGGAAAGAAAAACTGCCTCCTTATTTTTGTCATTTACATAGTGAAATAAATATTACCATAAATACATTATTAACACTCATTTTAGGACCACTGATCATCAGTTTCTCAAACATAATTTCTGAAATGTGTATTTGTGCAAAACAGTGTTAAACAAAATACTAAAACCTTCACAGGAATGTTTAAGAGTTCTCCTTAAAAGCCTAATTGCTCCCTTTGGAGACATTCTAATCTATTGAGTAAATACTTATTTATAGACTTTTTAATTGGTGGATTACATTAACAGATATTAGGATATATTTTGAAGGCAAACATATTGACCTTGTGTAGTCAAATGCCTCCTTATATTTAGCATATTTACTGGCAGAAAATTCTATAATTCTAATTACTAGTGAAATTGATTTTTAAAACTTCTGCAAGATTGAGATATATTCACATATATTTAAAGAAAATATTGGCAAACTACATCTTTTCCCTAATAAATCATTAGTATCAGTTGCATTTCAGTCCTCTTTTCAGCAGTCCCTAAGCATTCAGAAGCTCAATTCTTCATTTTACCCTTCATCTCTGAATTAAAGCAGAATAATCGTAAAAATCTGTATTAGTAAGCTTGGAGTAAGCTGAGGAGGGAAACCTGCCATTTTGAAAGAGGGCAGTGGGAGCCTGGAGCTAACACTGCAGACCCAGATAGTATAATATGCAGATAACGCCACCATTTTTAACCTGCTCATAAATGAAGAACAGACAATGACAGTAGTCAAAGTATCGGGAACGACAGAGACAAGTTAAAAAGGGGGATGTAGGAGGCAGCTGACAAGGGAAACCCAACAAGCAAAACACCAAAGCCCTTAAAATGCAAATGTGAGGAACAAAGGGCATAGCCTGGGGTGGGAAATACATTTTTTCCCACCTGAAGTGTGTTTCCAGGGATTTACGCTCTACTGCTATTTTTTCAGATGCTACAACAACAGTTTTATGTATGGGAAGCCCCATTACTAATTAATTGTACTTTGGTGAAGAACAACTAGGGAATTGGCAATAAGACCCATTACAGGAGAGATCTTTTATTATTGTGCTGTAAGAGACAGAGGCAGTACAATTTGTCAGATCATCTAATATCTGTATTTCTCAGATCTGTATGTGGCTGCCAGATAAAGCACTCCCCTGGAAAGAGGACTCTGAGGTTAAATTTACTTTTGCGGAGCCGGGGGGAAGGGTAAGATTATATTGATAGCTGCTGGGGTGGGCATACCCCCTTTAAGTAGGACAAGTGGAAAATACCACAGATGCCTCTGGACAGCAGGTTCCATCAAAGCTGGTAGAAAAGTTTGCAGGTCAGTATATTTGCTTTCTTTCAACATAGCTAAATTTATAAAGGGCATGGTCAAACAGATTCCACCATCAAGCAGGAACTGAAAATTAAAGTCCTGATCCCCAGCTTAGTCTTTCGTCTGTAGTAGTAAGCACAAGCAGTAGAAGTTATTGAACTGGATAAAGAGATAAATGTGCTGCTTCCTCCTAGACACAGTGAGTATTATGCATCATTGTCAAAAAGCCTGAATAAAAGACCTTGTCTTGGGGGTATAAATCCCCCATGTGTGTACTGCTTCCACAAAATTCTCAAGTGCAAAACTTGTGTGGAAAGTAAATATATGAAAGAAAAAAGCCTGGTTATGCAGCAGCACCAGCTATTGCCAGCAGTCTTGAAAATCAGCTGCCAATGGAGGTAGCAGCTGTACTTCTCAACACTTTCTGTAAATAAACAACTGTGGAAATAGTGGGTAAGGAAGAAGCAGGATGACAAGGCTCAATAACTAAGGCATTGCTTACTCATGCAACCACCAGTGAGGCAGGAGTTACAGCCAAATCATGGTGATTCCCAATGAGTCCTTTTCCCTTATTTTTCTTTCTGTCTTCTCATTCTAAGCACAAGGTAAAAAGTAAAACCAAAAAAATCAAGACAGCTTGGGGCCTGCAGCTTGCCTTTCTCTTAGACCTTTGCTATTTTCTGAAAGAAAGAAAATAGAAATGGAAGCCTCTCACTACCAGATTTCACAACTGCTGGGATCTGGAGCCAGGACAGTTAGCTAACATTGCTAAAGTTTTCAGCAGAGATTTGATCAGATGATGCAAATGCCTCTTTGCTGTTCATTCTTTTTTGAAGTGAGCATGTGTCACCTTCTGAGTTTTGACATACATGTAAAAGCATTTGGAACCTCAGATCTTGTGTATGTATGTCATACATATGACATCTATATAGAGCATATATGTGTCATATATAAACATGCATTATCTCTCCACATAGCAAAGCAAGAAACAAGTAGGCAAATTGTAAAAGCTATGTTTTAGCCATGGATGGGTATAGCTTCTATGAAATGATGGGAAAATCAGTTTTATAAAGAAACATACGCTAAAAGGCCATGTCTTCCACCAAGTTAATGTAAGAAACTCAACACCCAGAGACTCTCAAGTGACAAAGATATCCATAGAGGAGAAAGAAATGTGCACATCAAGTGGCAAAAATTTGCAATTAAAAAGGAAGGAGAGTGGTTAGAGGAAGATAAGACAAATCTTAAAGTGAAGATTTAATTTCAGTCTACTGCTGCGTAATATTTGTTCATTAACCATCAGAAGCAGCATGTGCTGATTTGTCTTATGAGTTGCTGAAGCCACATATTTCTCAATTTTTTCTGCATTTTATCTTTTTTTCCTTAGAGGCTAGTTATCAAACTTTTTAGGTTTAGACAGACACTCCTGAACACTCTGCTTACAAGATGCTATCAACATGCTAAGAACTTCTGGAAAGAAAGGATTAACAGAAACAAAGAAATAGGATCAATAAAATAAAGATCATATAAAATAGGATAAATAAAAAGGTCATATGAATTTAGCACAGGCATGGACACGCACCACTGGGAGAATGAAAAGATTACCTCATGCCACTCAGTTGCCTTCTACTGTTTGATGCTGCGGCTGCACAGCCTCAACACATCATTACAGTGACTTTAATTCTGTAATACTCTGCTTTTTTCTTTCTTTCTGAAAACCGTGAAAAAAGCGTGCACATGCTTCTTCCCCAATTCCAGCATATCATATGAGTGTTTACCACTGTATTGCATACAAGACGTTTTAAAAAATAAATTGACAATCAGAAGTAAGAGGTATTTTCCTTGCATCAAAACTTGCCTGCTTTGGCAAGTCTTTATATTCTTTCCTTTTCCATTGTTTGTCCAAATTGATTCTCTATTTTATTAATTGTTTGGCACCAAGGTCTGCTTCTTTTAATGTTATAAGAGACCAAGGACACTGGAGAAATGATCTCATCTAGAGATTTGCATATCTGTTATGATTCAAATGTATCTGCTAATAGCCAAAGTACTTTAAAAGACCTATATTATTCTCTCAATCTATATTCTAGTGTACATTGCTATATTACCTGGAAAAAAATGCCCATAAAGAATAATCAAAACTCAATAGAATGCAAATTTTAAGTTAACAGGTACTCAAATTTTTGTTCTCTTAAGAATTCTAGTTCACTTTAAAGGCATTTGTGTTACTCTGGCTATATTTTTTCTAAACTTCTTACTTCCTAGTGGCTATTGAAAGACAAAAATAGGCTCTCGTCCTTTCAGATGCCACATAAAAATGAAAATCAGTGATTAGACAACAGAAAGTGAACTAGTATTTTCTACACTGATTACCCTGCAATGCTACTCCTTAGGTTTTCTCCTTTTCACTTGAATTTTAGAGAAGAGACAGACAAGGCCCATGGGGAAAAAGCATCCCTTCTCCTACCAAACAAGAGTAAACAAAGTATGCTGTTTGCTTAAGGATGGTGCATTCTGCACTTTCAAGAAAGAGAAAATCTCCTGTGGGTACTGCATACTTCCTGTATAGTTTTCTGATGAACTAGTGATACACTGGTAATGAAACATCAGCAAAAGTCCCACCCACTGATGCGCTTCCTCTTCACATTGCACTTGTTGCATGAATGTGCCTTCTTGTCCCTTGGGGCTTATTTCCAATATTTTCTGATATTCTGCTTACAAAACCCAAAAAAGGGAAAAAGAAAAAGGAAAAAAAAAGCACTAGATTGAAAAAGATAACATCCTTTGGAAAGTACTATTTAACATAACACTGCTTGCTGCCTAACTTTCTGTACTGTTTGCAGTAGGCACTGCTTGAAAGGGTCTGAGCACTTCAGCATGCAGCTGCCCCTCTAGAGGTGATAGAGCTGCTTCAACATGATAAATTCTTTTAAAGGCAAGAATAAACAACCTTTAATTCATATACAGTGAAACTTGTTATAAGTAATGAATGATTTAGATGGAACACATTTAGCACTGTCTCACAACGAACATTTATTACAAACATACCAGAAGAGCCGAAGCGGCGGCAGATAGCATACCATCAATCAGAGCAGACCACCAAAACAAATCGTGCCTCATAAACTACTTTAATATGTCATGGAGCTCCCAAATATACATCACTGATCCATTTGTTACAAAGCTTAGGCTACTTTTTCACTGACAAGTCAATGACATTTGGTATTTTCATTTACGTGCTATATCACAATGAATCTAAGGACTCCATTCATCCAAAATCAGGTTCCTGTGACTGCTGGCCTTTAGTGCTCCTCAGGCTTATGCAACTCTACAAACGTGGATCTTGGTAATGATGCCTGCCTACAAAGACCCATTTGCCAATGTACTTTGTCCATATACTTTAGCAGCATCTTGCTAACTATTTCAAGTGTTCAAGCTCCAGCTCCTTCTAAACCCATGTAAAATTTATGGCCCATACTGATCAGAGACGGCAGCAGCACTAGCAGTTTTCAAGGGCATATGTTACATGCTGCAGAACAGATTTTTCAAGTAATTTTGAAAAAGTGATTGAGGAAGGTGCTTCTACTTCTCCACTTTCAATAACAGCAGAAATGCACATAAAACAGCAACACAACAGAACAGCAAAAACTTAACTCTTGTAGTTGGTCGGACAACTTGCACTGGCTTCAAGCTTCAGCATTTTTCTAAGGTCTGTACTAAAACATAACTGATATCCAAATTAAAAAAAGGGGTTTTTTTCCAGTCTGAGGGTCAATCAAACACAGAGTAAACCACCAATAAGGAATGCTCCATCCTCTAACTCAATACCATTCTGATGGCACAAATGATGGAGAAATGACAAACTGATCTTAAGAAAAATGTCTGGCAGCTGCGAATACAGACAAGTTGAAAACATACATGGATTCTGAACAGTTCTTAAGTAACCTGCATCAGAACAAAACAGGACTGAGTAAGGGATTAAGAAATTATAGTCTAATTGTTTAACAGACTTGCAAAAATCCATAATACATTTCCTTGTAAAACATCTTTGTACCTCAGACAGGAATGGAAAGTATACAGTTCACAGAGTTCAATGAATTTAAGGGATTTCCAACTGCATTCCATAAATTCAGATTCTGATTTCTCCCCATTATACACTATTCTTTAGCCACTCTGCAAACTGCTACTCTACCAGGAAATCACACCAACACAGAGCACATCAATGCCAACAGAACCATAAGAAGTGCATGTTGGCAGGTAGATGTACTGGAAGTAAGGCACCAGCCAGTGCAGCAAAGCTACAAGTCACTGTGCAAAGACTTGCTAAGAAAGTTTGGGTTTTTACCAGATTTTTTCAGTCCCACTTGAAATGCAGTGATACCTCTGGCTCATTCAGGTTTTAGTATCAAATTTTACCATTCAAGCAATATAATATGTCACTAATCTGCATGTTAAGTATCCTCTAAATCGATGGCCTGTTCAGCATAATGGTAGAGTAAAATTCTAAATCAGTATTCTACACACCAAACTCTGCAATGCCACCTTGATTTCAGTATTTGATATGTGGCTACTCAAGATAGAAAAATTGTTAATATTAGTATGAAGAAGATCAGCAAACTGATAAAATTAAAGCAAGTGCAGTGGGATTGGTGGTGTGAATAGTGTAATTAATTAATCAAAACACTTCTAATACTTCTGGAGGATATTATAGGAATAAATAAAAATAGACAAGTCATTATGATTTTCCTAAGTATGCAGCAATAGTTCTCTGTATCCTATATTTATGCCAAAGCCACTACAGAAGTAATAACTAGCTGACATCTATTATGATGACTGAATAATTTGGTATCATACTGAGACCCAAGAAAAAACTCATTCGCAATATGACAAGTCATCATGAAAATTTTGGGTTGTAAAGTCTGAAAGAACCACAGATGGACAAACTGACAAAGAATCTGTCGGTCCAGATTGCATTTCAAACTCATTGCCAGCTATATGGACATTTACTGAAAGCATCCCTAGTGGGTAGCCCTAGCAATTCCGATTTCACAAGGGGGTTCATGATCAACTCGGTACTACACTGCAAACCACTCCACAGACAGGAGGAGTGCACACAGCCCTAGTTCAAAAGGAACATAGTATGTCATGACTTAATAGTGCTTGATTTCTCCCTAGTGGTTTTTAAGGCCAGACAGTTGACCTCCTTCCTCCCATGGTGCTTAACTGTTGACACCTCAGTGTTCTTTGTTGATTAACCAAATCTCATCCTCCACTTTATTCCCTTAAACTAGCTTTTTCAAAGAGTGCTATTGTTGCTTAGGGAAAGAAGAAGAAAAATAAAGAAGAAGGAATAATTGGATAAGACAGCTACATAGAACATTTAGTGAGATAGGGGGCCAAAATCCCCCACCAGGCTTGGCAGCTGTGATAATGATGTATAATTTAATTGAAGCAATGCTATGATCCTCAAAAGGACTTCAGACCTTTTCCCATGTTTATGTATTATTCAGGCTAATGGCAACCCTGAAATAGAAAAAGCTTCTTATCTCTTAAAACTTTTATTGCAGACAATTCAAAATGCACAAAGCTGAGTGCTGGTCTGTGTGCTTTAATGCAAAGTGAAAGGATGCCGTTTTCAGCCCATTTTAGCGTCGCTGCCTCGTCAAAGAGACAGATGTGATTGGATGCAATGGCATGCACGAGAAATTGAAAGTTTTGAGTTACTTTTGAACTTAGAATGTCTTGGCTCTGTCTCACCATTAGTTGTTTTCACTTTTTTTCATTACAAGTTCATAGAAAAAATATAAATCCCATTAGACAAGACAAAAATCTACTAGAATCAATACAAATGGCATCTCCTTTGCATTTTTATCAAGTTAACTGACAGTTCTTGCTGCACCTTTAACACTATTGTAAAAGCCTCTGACTACAGGGTTTTTGAAAACTAACAGGATAATTTACTAAAGGATGACAAGCTGCTTATTAGCACTTGTGTGGATTAGTGAAAATTCATCCTGCAGACCAAGCAGCAAAAAAGACCCATCTTCAAGCTAGTCTTCAGTCTATGCTCAACTTGCATGCAGAGCAATAGAGGAATAAATCAGAGAGGTTCATAGGAAGGATTTTACTTTCAGCCCCTGTTTATGCTGTAATGCAAAACTGGAACCCAACATAACAATATAAATGTTCACATGACCACATTAAAATAATATAGAGTTAATAAAATAACATAAATCCAAATCACAGTATCTGTGGAAGACGGTGGCCACATCTGGAAAGGAGTCTTCAAATGATTTTTCTTTCCAAGAGTATAGCAAAATTTCATTCCGTGGTGACTGTCTACAGCTTTTCTACTGATCAATGAATCATATCGATCATCTTGTGATCTTTCCCAATATGCAAAGACAATGTAAGTGCCATGAAACATATCAGCCACTGCTGCATTTCTGCTGAAGAGATTATGAACAGATACATTTAGAGCTAGCAACTGGCCTTGTCATGAATCAAAAATGTGTACTGCTAAACTGATTTAGGGTCTCAAACTACATTATCTATAAAATGAAATTACTACGTTCACTGTTTGGAAGGAGAATTGAAAAGAGCAACACAGATCAAGTAAATTCGCATGCATAATACATTATATTATCCTGTGTTCTAAATACATCTCCCTTTCTCTGCATCAGCTGTACTTCAAGAGCACATGCAAGCTTTTCTAGCATAGCCTTTGCTTAAACTAGGCTTTAAGGAAGTTTAGGAAGTAGCTACACATGCAGAACAGACAAAAGAAAATGCATCTTTTGTAATTTGAAGAGTACAAAAAACTTTTACCTTTCTTTGTTCCTTTCAGATTAAAGAGCAATAATATGCCATCACAGGGCACAAGGAAGGAAATCAGTCACGATGCTGAGCCATATTTTCCAAAGAATATAAATTAAGCAAAGCATGTTGCCAGGAACAAAAATGTGCCTACACATTCCTCATGGCCTGCAATATAATATCTATTCATATAGGAATAATTCAAGGTAAAATTTGTTAATAGCAGTATTTTTCTATTTAAATACAGTTGTAAAGCTATTGAAGCTGACTGAAACAAATTAAGAAGTCTCCAATAAACAACCTTTGCAGATAATCATTTGTAAAAGGTCTTTAAAAAAACCAGAATACAACAGACAAGCAGAAGAATCCGTGCATTGAACATGATGACCAAAGGAGAAGATAAGAGACAGCATAACCAACATGCAGCTATAAAATGCTGATGTCCAACAGCTGCAATGCAGAACAGGCTCCTAAAGACAGCTCAAGGAGTCAAATTCCATTTATCTGATTTTTAAACATAACCTGTGTCAGGCTGCTGTAGAAAGAGTAAAGTGAGACCATGTTAAACAGCGAATTTCTCCTCACAATAATAAAACCTATGTGTTAACAAAGTTATTTTTAAAGGAATGCAAGCAGAAATGGTAGATGCTCCTCCTAGAACATCTACTCATCAAAGAGGCTGAAATGAAGTTGCAGGTAAAGGTTATCTAAGAGGCTTTTTTCTCAGGGTACAAAATCTGTGTCTTTGTCCTGATACATTGTAGAGTGTCTGTCTTCACACACTGCACAATGAGGCTCCCTCAGCAGCTTTAAAGAAGTTACCTTTGTAACTTTACTGCAACTCCAGTTTTCAAGTCCCACAACCCTCCTTTTTAAAAGATATTTTTCCTTCAAAGCACACAATTGAACAGCATGAGGGAATTAACTGAGGTTTATTTCTTTATTTCTCCTATTTCACTTCTGCTGCTCTTCAACATTCCAAGGTTGAAGTTGTTCTGTATCTCATTTTTTTAATTGGAAAAGTAGGAAATAGGATTTTTTTTACAAAGCAGAACCTGAGTTGCTGTGTTTTCTTCCACAGTGACTACCAGAAACAAGAACATTACTCAAATTTCAAGACTTTCACTGTTTTAAAGCAGAAGCCAAGGAGTCTAGCAGTGGAGAAAATAAAAATAGAAAATGTGAAAGCTGACTGTTGTCCAGATGTTTAACGAACTCTTTACCCTTCACCATGCTCTGTAGCCTTAAATTATTTTAAGTATGCATTTGTTGTTTTTTCTTTTTAAACATGTATTACTAACCTAATTTTTATGGTATCTTTGAAATTACACATAAATTGAGATCTACTGATTCTTGATGGCAGAGCAGACAGTAATTCATTAAAACATGTTCTCTCCTAGTGCATGAAACCATATCAAGTACATGGATAATGAAATGAACGGATAGCAATAGCTCAATTAGATACATTACAAATTGATAGATACATGCAAATAAGGACTGTAGACAGATTCTCAAGCTCTTTCACAATCACTAGCAGTATGAAACTACCTTAACTAGTGGGAAATACTCTACAGCAGTGGGAACTGCATCAGTGTCACAATTCTTCTTCTGTCTTCTGCACCCCTGGACTTTTCTGTGCTCTTTTCACATCAGTCTTTCTCCAGCTCCCTAAATTTGTTATTAGACAAGCATTACCCGGTGAAAACTGCCATGATTGATTATCCAATAGATGATATGGCAGCTAAGACTCAAAAGTAGATTCTCCTCTCATTTTACATGGCATAATTTTATAAATTTCTGTGGAAGTGCCTATACAAGTATAAGACAGATTCCAAGTACCTTCCAGTTACCACTACCGGGCACACGTCAGTGAGATTAAAAAATATAACTGAAGAATGCTTTTAGAAATGCATCTGACATAGGTTTTCACTTACCCATTCCTGCAATACCTTTCCCTAAATTTTTAAGGACCTTCACAGGAGAAGAAATTCAGTGACATGCTTAAATTGCATGAAAGCTGCCTCTCAAATTTTCCATAATTGAACAGACTAAATATCTTCAACCTCTCACAAAAGCATTTTCTACAGTTTTCAGAACAATTTTGTCTTTTTCTCATTACCTCCAATTTTTCTGTATCAAATATTACACATGGATCCATTTCTTTTCTCAATAAGGCAGTAGGCACAGAGGAAGCCATTTAGTCCTTTACTCCTATTTACAAAGATAAGGATTCCTTTTGTGTATTTTTCCACTGGCAGTACAATGGACCTATAGCTAGGTTAAATTACCAAGCCAGAGGCAGCAATTTCTGGCAGTGTGGTAGAATCTTGATTTTCTCTATAAAACTTTCAAAATGACCAAATACACTTTAAAAGAGCACACAAAATCCAGTTGGTGGAAAGTGAATCATTAACTAGAGCAATGTGAGGCCTTAATGTGAAGCCTGTCATTTGTCCTTATCCAGCATTCTGCATGGGAAAGACAGTGAAGAGTAAGATTTTGCTGCTGCTTTGAGCCACTGTGACCATGTTGTACTTGGAACCACAGCAGGAATTGCACCAGTGAAGTCTCATCACAATGCATGCCCGTGCCTGAAAGGAAATGGGGAGACTGCAAAGTTCAGAGGACAAAGGAAAGAATAGTTAGATATATTAAAACCTTGATTTTTGGGAAGGCTGAAAGACATTATCTCTGGCAGCTTCTTCTGAGTCATCAGCATTTCTGCAAAAAAACCTCAATTTTTCCTCTCTTGTTTATTTCCATCACTTCATTTAATTTCCTTATGCAAGGAAACACAGTAATGAAAAACACCAGTTTTGAGGGAAAACCTTAGAAAACAGAAAAACTTTCTGATGTTTCTGAATTACTGTGGTTCACTTCTCCATACAGTACACACAGAGAAGCACAAAATTGTCCTACTATTCAGCTAACATAAGAGGATGAAGTTTCAAAACTAGTAGGATGAAACCAGTTCCAGGATGAGAGCTAAAATGGCATAATTAAGACAAGAACAAGATTTTATGATTCAGATATAAATGACTGAAAAAGTAATTTCTATTGGAGGTGCTGTCATTATTGAACAGCAGCTATAAAACATCAGAAGTTTTCTATTGTTGGCAATACAAATATCATTTACCAAAAGTAAATCATCTGTAAAAATATCATATATTCCCTCCCATCCCCAATTTTGAATGTACTAAACAGAGTTTTCATGAAGGTATTCAGTAATGGCTCTTGAAAGAAGTAATGTACTCTAAGTACTCTTTAGATCATGCTTTGAAGTCAAAAATCCATAGTGTTTAACTGACGAACACCACTGTCTTTCAAAATTATTAGAAAGGGAAAGCCAAAACAACTTTTTCTTAGAGAATGCAGTATGTGTTTAAGCCTATGCATCATTTGAAAGAGCACATCTGATCTGTGCTCTTTCAACACCTAAGAGGCGCTTTACACAAGTTCATTTTATTTGTGGACCAAAGTAAGACAGTTTGCTTGTGCTTGCTAGTTTTCTAATGTCAGTGATGCTTTACGGTGGTTCCAAAGTCTGTTTTACAAAAAAAAACCCCAAAATGCAAATAACCAAAGGAGAGGGATGTGTATGCAGGAGGGGGGTGAAGAGTATTTAAATATTCCTTCTGTTTTATAACTATTTGATCAACATACTTTTTAATATGACAGCAAACATTTCAAGGAAGGTTCCAAGTACAGCATGTGGACACAGGATTCAAAGGAAGGCACCACCTTATTAAATTTTTCTTTTCTTTTCTTTTTTATCTGAATAATCCAGAGCTGCAGGCTAACGTTATGTATCAGCTTGAACCAGCCTAAAACAAGCCTTGATCACAATTGCTTCTCTTCCCTTGCGGCCAAAGCCCTCTTGCATACTAGGTTCCCCATGACCAGAGAGTGTGCAAATGAAGGGATCCCATCAGCTAGATGAAAGTTATCCTCTATACCATATGACTAAGTACTAGCTGGATCAGCAACCTTAGCAGGGGTGCCAGCAGATGCACATAAGCACTAGCAACCTTCTCCTCAACTGGAGGAAGTTGAGGGAGACCCTGCAGCCAGGACTGGCAGAGGTTGAAGGAAACTATGGAAACCCGATTCAGGCTGACTTCATCTGCCAATGGCTGGCAGTCCCTTCCCAATGGTGTTTGGAAACACTCTTCTAGCTTCCTACCTACATTTATTAGTTACTGTTTGGTTTTCTGCCAACACTGCTCTGTTCTTAAGTAGTAGTGATCTTCCCCACATTTGCTCCCTCATGACTGAAAAAACCCCATCATTTTCATTTCCTTCAAGTTGGGAAGAAAGCTCTCACGAACTTGGTTTTCCATTGCCCTCATCTTTGTAATCTCCACCTGCACGAGGTTTAATACAGGCCACCAGACTTCTACACAATATTTTAGATGTCTTCAAAGAGATGAAAAATAGACAAGCAAAGGCTGTGTGCTTCAACAAAATATAAATGGGAAGCTTCACACATCAGCAGAGTCCTTTTGAATTCAGATTTCACTCTGAAGAAGGTGGTGTAAAAGAAGGTGCAAAAATTTGCTTGTTATCATGGGACAGAGGCTAAATCTAGACTTTAAAGAAAACAGAAGACTGAATAAATCCAGTTAATTTCACAGTCACTCAGTAACCAAATAAATACTCTCTTCTCTTTAAAGTATATTCAAAGCAGAACTATTAGAACATCTTCAGTACATCAAGTCACATATTGTGTGTAGTCACACACTTTATATACTTGCAGTTAAACTAAAACTGCCAATCCACACTTAAGAGTCCTCAGTTTCTAAAATTGGGTTTTTAGATCCTTAACTATGCATAAGGCACCTTACAAATGCATTGAGCTCCCTCTGAAGCTACCAAAAAACTACGAATTTTTTACTACACAAAATCAGGTCGCTTCTGTGAAATCATTTTAGGACACCAAGCTGGAAACTTTTGGTCAGCATTTCATAAGCTTTTCCAATGTGCAAGGGCATAGCAGCATATTCAGTGTCACACAACTTGAGAAAGTCATACCATGTGATAAAGAATTCATGCACTTTATCCTTGAAATGACGTTAAATAAATTACTTCTATTAGACATGGCAAACTATATGAAGCATTACCCCCCCAAATCACATGAACTACACAACTGAAGCATATCAGCACAACTGACTGTTTTTTCCAAGTGTTGCAACTTGACTACCACACCAAAAGCTCTACCTCACCACATCCAACCAGTCCCCTCAATGCTGAAGCATAAGGATAACTCTCACTAAAAGCCCAGGCTAACAGCATTCACATAAAAGTCTCCTATCTACTCCCTGTTCTTCAAAAGTCCCACCCTCCACCCCTTTATCCTCAGCACCCTGCGTACATGAGACAAATCAATACAAGCTCCTCCTGGCAGAAAAAAACCTTTGTGAGTTTCCCTATGGGGGAAGTGAATAGTATTGTTGAATGGCTGCCAAGAAGACATCTAAATGTCTATAACAATTAGCAGTGCTCTTGACGTGTGGGACTTTGTGACCATGCAGAGACTCTTCATTACAAACGCAGAAAATCTCAAGGCCCTATTTTCACTAAACTCAGCGTGTATGCACTGCAAGGTTGTTCTGCATGCAAATGTCCATCCACCTGAGATGCCTGGGTGTCCAGAGTCACAAGCAACAAGCTGCAGTCCAATAACATACCTCCTACTCTAAGACTTTAGACATTATTCTAATAATCCAATACTTAACCTCCAAATTTGGAAGGTCTGAGGGGGAGGGAAGGGGCTGTTTTCTGTACGGAAGAAAGTTTATAGAATTTTCCCTTCTGAGCTAATCTTTGATTTATGTTGATTTTGGTTTGAGCTGATCTTTGATTTATGTTGATGAATAAAAAGATCTGCAGATCTTTTGATTTCAAAAAACCATTAAAACTAGTGTTGATGGATTATACACATCCTAAATAATACATGTGCTGATCAATCTGTAGGGAGACTGAATCTCATGCATGCAGCTTTGTATCACACTTACCAGCAATGCCAGTGACACTTAAGATTTCTCACACTGGTACCTTTTGCCATAAAAATGATTAAACTGCCATAGAGCTGAAATTGAAACTGAAATATAAGGCTGGATCACTTGCATAATAAGCTTTGATTTAGTCATTAAAAAGACTATTGCTCCACTTCCATGCAGATAGAGAGGACATGCACCACCCTCGTCTTTTTCTGTAGGGTGTTGCACTGAGGTTGCATTTTAATTTTATTTTTCCAATTTGATCATAAGTAAATCCAATCACACTTTTAGTTCTGAAAATGAAAATTCTTCTGGTGAACCACAAGGGAGACATGAACAAACAATACCTGAGGAAAAGGCATATTTAATTTGCATTCTCAACCTCAGATCTGGTCCCTTCCCTCTGAAGTCTTTTAATCTCTGACTCTTCTCCCCAATCCTGGAGGCCTTTTTTACCTTCACATAGTGTTGCTGGCACTGTTGGTGCATTGCTCTTACAACAATGGACACCTGGGGCATGCACAGGGTCCCTCTTTGCACCCTCATCAAGGTTTGCCTCAATCCTGAGGATCACGCATCAGCCTTTCTGCTGGCGTGGTCAGATGGACCACCCCATCATCAGATGGACCAGGTCCTGTTACGGAGGTCACCACATAAAGATTCAGGCTCTTCAGATGCACCTGATGGCGTGGGAGGGCACAGCTATTCCCAGACTGAACTGTGAGTAAAGAGTTAATGTCCACTAAGAGCAGTGTTGGTCATATTGATTTCGGCTCTTCTCTGAACCCTTTCTGTCACTCAGCCTTCACACAGGGTTGTGAAGTATATTGATGTCTGCCAGAAGACAAGCATCATGCGTGATTTTTTCTCCCCACTCATTTTGCTGTTTGCCAGTGGAGGTAACACCCAGCCACCACACATGGCATTTTCTGTGTACTCGCACTGGCTTGGCCTTGCCAGCTCCACAACAGGCTGAGGTCCCAGGAGCAACAGCCCAGACAATTATGTCCCTGGTCCCACTTACATTGGTCTATGATGCTCATCCAGTGAGACACACTACACACAGATGCAGGGAACATTTGATATTGCCAAAGATCTGTGAAAGGGGAACACTGCCCCTATTTTCCCTGTTCAGGAATTACTATTACTATAGTATTAGTATGAACGTTGGGAAGGTTCCCAAGCATGACACAAATCGGCAACTTACTGTAGATGAGGCCCTTGGTAACATGATTTAGTGGCGGACTTGGCAGTCCTGGGGTAAAGACAGGACTTGATGATCTAGTTGATTCTATGATTCCAGTCTCCAAATTCTCACAGATGCCAGTGAATGGATGCAAAGCCCATCTAAGTACATATGGAAGTATACACTCAAAATGTAATTCCCCCTCTCTCTACCCCCTCATGATATATGAGAGGGTGAAAACACTGTGGAAACAAATTCAGGAGGGGACAGGCATTAGCAATGCTTGAAATCTGCTTTCCGATTTAAGGTAAACTCAAAAGAGTACTTAATCTTCTTTTCCTATTTTTTTGTTCTCTATATTATAAATCCTTCTTAAAAACTTGAACCATGGCATCTTATTTTGGGTCAAAGGGAAAAGAAAATCCAGTTGATTTGTACTTTCAGGTTCTGATTTAAAAGTTCAGTTTATCTTGATCATTAGTTTATAAATCCTGCGTTAAAGCACATCTAGAGACTGCATTCACATGAATTATCTGGAAAAGTTGTCTGGAGTGAAGACTTAAAAACAGCTAGAAAAAATAATGGCATCTTTACATTTCTCCAAACCCACATATAAAACTCATTTCTTTCCCTGACACCTGACATTGCAACTAAATCAGAAAATTATTTCTACCCATAAATCCATTTATTTTACTTGAGGGTAGCCATATTTTAAAGCAAATTCCAAGGAGAAAAACAGAGGTGAATAGAGTTTTTTCTCATAAATAATAAAGAAAACTACACAGTAACACCACAGAAAATGTCTTCTCAGAGCTTGTAACTTCAGCAATGAAGTTTTTGGTTTTTTTAGTTATACCAACAGAATCTCCAGCTCCATTAGCCTGTACTTGGACTGATCATGATCAGGGTCTATGCAGATACAGAAGACCAGCATTTTCCAAAGACGCCTTTAGTTCTCAACATTGCTGAAACAGTATGTGGTATAGAAAAACTTAAGAGGGTAGTCTAAATCAGGTATTGGAAACTGACTCTAGTATAGCTATACCATGATTCATACAACGCATTTCCGGACACATGCATTCAGCATCACCTTTCCCCTCTGAACAATAGAGCTAGAAGTTGGTATGCATGTGTCTGGCTCTCCTGAACGTCTTCAACAAAAACAAGTACCTGTTTCCATTTTGGGATGGGCTTCCCAGTGTGCTCCAGTGAGGTATGCATGCTTAAATTTCATCAAGCAACACTAAGTTCCATGTGCACACCAATAAAAAGAACTTACAGTGTCAATGTACAAGCAAAAGCTGATCCTTAATGTCTAATGGAAAGAGAAGCGCATATAATATGTTTTGGAAGTCAGAAACGCTCAGACTACATGACACCACAAGAAACAGGTTTGGTCAGATCCTGAACTTGGAGCTTTCACTGGAAAGCATACATCATCTTAAAGTCACACAACTCTCATAATAACATCTATATATGAAAAAACTACTCTACATGAGGTATGTCTAGTTTTTGGCTGATTCAAGACCTGTGAGTAAACAAGACAAATTGCTTCTTAGCCTCCTTGAAACAGGTGTCTTCCTTATACTTGTTTCAGCTGCAAAGAATACCTCTAAGAAAAAAAAAAAAAAAAAAACAAAAAACAAACAAACAACCCCATATTAAGGTATCATTTTTTGCACTCAGATTCAGGGATTATTTTGTACCCATGATAAAAATTCTTCAGTAGCGCCCTTTGCTTCTGTCAGAGGGCAGGCAAGAGACTAAAGCAATACACCTCTCATTTACCAGATTTAATTGAAAATGGGAGAAAAAGAAAAAAGTTAACAGCATTTTTTAAATCCCAGGAACTTGACAGTGACATATATTCCTACCTCACATGCCTCTGACAAGAGGTCATGCTGCCCAGAGTAAATAACAGCCTGTAATTATCAACAGGGATAGCCAGCAGCAGCAGCGTGAGATACATGTGATAATGTGATTTACAGGACCAGGAAATAATTTTCAGATATACTGTGCTGCATTAACAGTCCAGGTTAAGTGTGTGCTGCAACTTTTCCCTTGAAGGTACAGTAGGTGGAAGATTTGTGATATCTTTAAATGCAATAAAGGGAAATATGGGGAGTGGGGGGAGGGAGGAGTCTCCTGCTGAGATGTTGTGATAAATTATTAAAACTTCTTTTTAATGTTGATGCTACTCTTTAACCTCAGATCACAATACTGACAGCAGAGGAAAACTGGAAGTGCTGTTAAAGCTGTGATAAACACACCATGCTGTGGCAACACTTGTAAGGGGAAAAAAAAAAAAGAAAAGAAGAAAAAAAGTATCCTGGGGTGCCTCGAATCAGTAACATCAAGAAACAACCAGGGAGATCAAGCCATCTACAACCCAATCCTTCGGTCCAAACATTTATGAGATAACATTTATGCTCACTGAACTATCTGATTATAAGACCTTGGTAACCCGTGTTTTCCATAAACAAATGTCATGCAAAGAAGCAAAACAAAGTGAACTTTATGAGAAGGCACACTCAGTGAACGGTTCACAATACATACAGGTAAATCTTCTCAGCAGTTTTGAACAGAAGAGGAAAATGGATTGCTGTCTTCAAAAATCATAAGTGGTTTTTCAGCACAGTATTTCTTTTCGATAAAGTTAACGCAATTTATCTTTATTAACACATCAACACTGACATAGCCAGTCAGCCAATTAGTGCTGCTGGCAGTGCATTTCACAACATTCATGTACTCTAAAAGAATGTCTGTCTAGTCATTTTTACCACATACACTAACAATTCTGCATTCAAAATAGGCTGCTTGCTTTCTCTCTTCTTCTTTCCTCTTCTTTTCTAAGACTATGACCCACTATAAGGGGGGAACATCTCTTGCAATAGAGCCACAAGCATCTGTCAAAGAGTCTCCAGAACAAAAAGATTAATCTGGATTCTTATAGTCAAAAAAAACCCAACCCTTTTTCTAAATAGCATACATTTATTAGTATACAGGCCTTAAATGTTATTCTGCTAATAAGAAAATGCAAACTGAAATTCCTGCAAGGAATACATCCCTTACAGAGTCAGTTAAGCAAGCTAACAAGAAAACAAATTAAACTCCATGCTCTCTTTTCAGCACCCTATTGCAAGCCCACATGGCAACCTGAAATCTGAGTCACTCAAAACAGCATAGGTATTCTCCTTAGATGACCTCTAATGCAGAATCTTTCCCAAACATCCATTACAAAACTTTTGCTTTCCACTTACCCCCCTTCCAGTGTTTGCCTTTGGTCCTGCTAAGCTTGCTCAAGGTTGATCCAGAGAAGAGCAACATCAAAATGAAAAGAAGTTCAAGCATAGTGATTTTCCCCCGTTTCACTGATAACAACATTTCCACAAGTTATTAAAAAAAAAAAAAAAGAGGAAGAAAAAAATACATATATAAAAAAAATTTAAAAAATTTCACATCTTCTCCCACACTTTCTGTTTGGTTAAGGAGTGATTACTCACTGAAAAATCAGAGCAAAAAGTAGCTTTACCCTCCTTAGATGCTGAAGTAATATCTCAATGATGTAGCCCTGAGGAAAGCCACATTTCTCACTGATCCGGTTTCTTTCCCACAACATGCAGCCTGCACTGCTGCCACTACAGTAGCTATAAAATAATTTCTGCTCCTCACTTTGGCTTCTGTGGGAATATATCCCTCAGCTTGCAGCGTGAGCTTGATCGAAAATGATAAAAACAGTAATGCTCGTGTCCAGCAGAAAAGAGAAAAGATGTCAGGATTGTGAAAAAAGATGAGAAGCAGTTGTACTGACAGCTTTAAGCCTGACTGTCTGATCCTAATAGCTGTGCAACCAACCAAATTGCTCTTTTAAGAGTAATAAGGCTTCAGCAAAAGCTGGTGTCACTGCCACTTGGGTAGGTAGTGCAGGGCTTGAAAATCACCAAGGAACCTGCTAGAGATAACGACTGCCACGGTCCCAGCTCTGAACACAGAGGGCTGAGCAGAATACAGCATGCACAGGGAGCATTTAATCTCTATTGTGTGGAGGAGATTTCTGGCTTTACGTGTGCAACTGCTCAGGACTTTTGATTGCATTTTATTAAGGCTTTAGTTCCTGCTTTATACAAAAATGCAGGCTTTTAACACACTAATTACTCACAGCATTTCCCAAGTAGTTATTGCATGGCAAAAATCCTGCATGCTTGCTTTTTCTTTTTTTTTTTTTTTTTTCTTTATCTTAAAGTAGCAAGCAGGAAGAACAAATCCTGAGCAGAAGCAGTAATTTTTTCACTGCTCAGAGCAGCTCTGCATTTTATATTTTCACACTGTCTGTCCTCAGGATCTCCTAAATGCAGGGGGTGGGGGTAGAGCACGGAGAGAGAGAGAGAGAGAGGGGGGAAAGATAAAAGGGGACATTCAGAAGTACAGATATTTTCAAAATAACAGATTGCAGTCACGATTTTTCATGTAATTGTTACTGAAATAATATAGCTACCTACATCTCCAGATGTCTGTCTAAGAATGCCGAAGCTGGCAGTAAACACAAGAGTTTCTGTGCCAAATCTTAGATTTTCACAAAGACTTGCGCTCACAGAAAGATTCATGACATTCAGTCTGCTCAAACAGTCTTGTCATGCCCAGTGCTTACTTAAGTATGCCCAGTAGCCTGAATTCATCTACAGTTTGGCATTTAGTTGTTTCCACATAAGCATTCAGCGTTCAAATCAATGAGCCAAAAACCTGGAGCTGTAGATTTATATAAATAAAAAAATCAATGCCTTTAGAACGACAAAGCAACAATGGTCACAAATTCCCTGAAGTTATCATGTTTTCAACCATGGACAAGATGCCCTTTTCAGTGCAACATTAAAAAGAGGATATTAATAAATCTGAAGCCTTGCTTATTTGTCTGAGTAGAGAATAATATTTTGACTGGTAGAGACAATAATGAACATCTACGTAGAGGCATTTTTTTAAACAAACAGCGTGCAACATCGCAAACAAGGAAATATTGGGACTCCACCACATCAACTACGAAAGGTCTTTTATTTTCTTTTGAAGTTCTAAAATACATTTATGGGCTGGTTAGAGGATGTAACATTTGCATTTAGATGGGGGAAAAAAGCATGCTGATATACAGTAGTTTTTCATCCCTCTGTGCATTAATTTTTAAAAGTTATAAGACATCTTACCAGATGCTGGATCTGATATATCAAGGCTGATGCTTATGGCTTAGTTGCCAAAAATTAGGTCAGTGTCTACCACATAGACTCACTAAGCTGTGGCTTCTTATGTTAAATTTCCCTATCAAGCTATTCTTAATAGCCACTCTCATTGCTAATATTTGAAACACCATTTCTTCCATTTCTCTTCCAACAGTTACTGAAACGAGGCAGACATTTGTGTTCATTCTGATTGCCTCTGTAACACTCTTCTGAAACTAGCACAATACTGCCATGACAGAATCAAAAAAAATTACAAGTTCACATTGACAGGTTTCAATTTTTTTTTATGTCCAGGTAATAAAATGAACTTAAAATTGAAACAACCACCACCACCCCTCTTGGGTACCACTAGGCAAATTTAACAGCCGAAGAGTTTGAATCAAACAAAGACCTCCAATGTCCAAAACGTGTGACAATCTCAGTCACACTTTAGGATTTCTGATGGGATCATTCTCTTGGCCATCTCTGCATCCTCATGTCACTTCTGCCTCTCACAGCTTTCTTCAGTCTCTGTCTTGCTTTCAGTTTCTATAATCCCCTTCAAACTTGCCACCCTGTTTCTATCCCTATCCACATAGAAGCCAGATGCTGTGGGAAAACCTGTTTCATCCTCAAAACCTGTTTTGAGGCTGGCATCCTCAAAATACCTCTTTGGCTCCTATACTGCAGAATTCAACTTCTTCAGCTTGGACACCTTGTGTTTCCAGCATTAATGAAAACAGTGGCTATTGGAAGGTATTATGAGTCCCTGTCAGCTTTCTGCCAGCTCTGACATGTGCCTCCAGCAGCCTTAGCAGGATTAGGTATCACTTGAGTAGCAGCTCAAGTAATGTGGCAGAAGGGAAGGACCACCCAATACAAGAGCTAAAGGGAAGCCATCACGGCATCCGGCCATGGGCATTTTTGATCAGTCTAATGCTTAAAGAACTCAGACTTCCACTCTACTAAGGTTTTCTGGGTTATTTTGCAAAGGTAGGTTATTAAATTCACTTTGTATATATTAAGAGTGATCTGGAAGACCTTCAGGGAAATACAGAAAAGTGCTACTGCTTCTCATGAAATTTAGTCGTGTTTTTTAATGTCCTTGTTTCTAGGTTCATAAGAATTTCAATTTCCAGAGTTGAAATGCCTCCAGAGAAAAGACAGTTTCAAGAAAGATTATACAAACTTTATAGGCTGAAATATCAGAAAGACAAATAAAAGGAACCCAACATTTATTTTTCCTTCAAGTATCATGATTTTTAAGTCAACATCGTGTTTCAGAGTTGTAAAACAACTAATTTGTAATTCTATTTCATGCTTTGAACGTGCAATACTAGAAACAGAGAGAAAAGTAAGCAGTTTCTTCTACCTTTATGTCTGTTATTATTAAAACTCCTATGAGACCTACATGAGACAAACCAATCCCATTACAGCTAAATGTCCCTGACATCCAACCAGTACTTGCCAGGATCTCTTACACCCTTCAACATCCTTTATGACAGCTTACACCAGTCATGAGTATGAGACTATTTAATAGTTTCTAAGCACAGAAGAACTCACATTAAGACAAACCAAATGCCTTTCTTGTCTATCATCACACCTTCAGTAGTGTTCAATCTCGGATGCTTATGGGAAAAGTATAAGAATTGTAAGAAAGCTCTAGTAGAGCATACAATTGGCCCTGCCAGCTTGTGAAAGGCTTAAAGACTTCTTAACTAGAGACTGTATCATAGCTATCAAGTAGACAGTAACAGACTGATACTTCTTGACTTTGTTTAGCTCCTTTCTAGATTCATTTATGCTGCTCTCCACTTCCATAGTCCCTGGCAATAAGTTCCACAGATTCAATTACTTGAAGCCTGAAAATCATACTTCGTCTTGTTTCTTTGAAAAGTGTACCTGATAATTTTATTGAGATAATTTTGGGTTTCTGTCACCTTTCCTCAGGTCATGGTATTCATATATATCCTGCCTTTATACTACTTAATTCCATTAAGAAAAGTTCTTCCCTAGTCTTTTCTCGGACCAAAGATGTTCCATACTCACAATTGCCCTTGTTGCCTTCACCTTAAATATAGCCAGTTCAAATTTAGTGTTTATGAGATGAAGTCAGATGAAAAGCCTGCAATATTCAAAATGAATTACCAGATGCATATTCGTTCCCTCATTCTGGTCATGAAGCCAAAGGGCAGCAGCTACCATTAAGCTGGCATTATGTTTATAAATGCCTGCAGCATTAATGGATACAGAGGTTCTTTTTAATTAACAGAATTTTAAGATGTTTACTCAGTGGAAGCATACATCAGCAACCTAAATAACAAGCCACAAGTGAGATACTAAATATCCAAGTTAGTTTAATCTGGAGTTGTTGTATCCGGTTATTTGGTCACCCTTCCATATTTTCCTTCTTTTTACTAATCACCATTTGGCATAAAGGACTACTGGTATAAGTACTTGGTTAAAACCTTCAAGCTTGAACAAGCAGCAACAGTAACTTCATGGAAGCTTAAATATCACAGCCCCTGAGCAACATGCTCTTTTACGGGTAATATCCTGGAGACGTCTTCTGCTTGCAGACCATAGGAGTAACAGACAGAAACCTCGACTGCCTACTTGGTGCCATGCTCTCTAGCCCTTTGTATTTGCCATCCAGATCCCATTTCACTACGGTGAAGGTTACAGACTTTCACAAGATCTTTCAGCATCCACAAGAATACAGCTTTGATCATTCAGTAGCTTTCAGTGACAAAAGCATTCTTCATGATTGTATTCCTGACACTTAATTGCTGCATTGTCTTAACATTTGGAGTAGCTCAGAAGAATTGCACCTTTTACTCCCCTCACTTCTGAACACTGGACAATCAACATAAAAAATTAAAGTTATTGCAGAAGATTGAAATGACTGCTTAGAGAGTTATGATTAAGACAAGGAGGAATGGAGACAGAAGCTGAAATGTCCACCAACTCCCCCAAGAAGTTACACATATTTCATTTTGTCCCATCTCTTTCCTTTTCAATTCTCCCAAAGATCCCATACACACAGAATTTAGCAGTATGAAAATGCCCATGACTAAATGAACTTTGCAAAAGGAATATAATCAACACTAAACACTACAAGATAAATATTGCATCCTGCACCGCAGGCATGAAGAATATTTTTCCACTGTCAACCTCACTATATACAGAGGACCAGGTTGCCGTAAGCCATAATTAATTCAGTTCTTTTTAGGCATGAAAATCATTTTGATTTTAAATACTTTCAGCTTAGGGCATTCTCAATATCTGTGGAAACCTCCTGGGGATTTCTGTTAGCCGTAGACGCCAATGGAACATTTTTGGATATTCGTAATACAGTACATTGCCAAATACATGCACAGCATTTTAGATCAAAAATCTATTTTAAATTCCTTCCAGTTGATGTGATTTCCAAGGATTAAGAAACCAGTACTTGCCCAATGTACAATCTGCACTTCCATTGCAGATATGCTGAAAAAACCATTATTTCTCCTTCACGAATACACCCAAATAAATGAAGTTCTGAGACTCATCGTGTGCTAGTCCCCAGTTACTATGTTCACTTTAGCTTTCACTGGTAATACAGACCCACAAACAGTCTCACTTCTTATCATAGCTAATTGGTAACACTTTTTTTGCCCTTTTTTTTTTTTTTTTCATAAGACAACAGGAAAGCTTGATGTACAGCAATATAACAGGTTTAGTGCAGCAGAAGAAATACATTCATAAGAGAAGGACAGTAAGTGCGAGGCTCAACTTTCTACACTGATGGGATTTTTTTTGTAGAATCATAGAATGGTTTGGGTTGGAAAGGACCTTAAGATCATGCAGGTGCAACCCCCTGCCATGAGCAGGGACACCTCATACCAAACCATGCCACCCAAGGCTATGTCCAACCTGGCCTTTGAATGCTGCCAGGGACGGAGCATTTACTATTTCTCTGGGCAACCCGTTCCAGTGCCTCACCACCCTCACAGTAAAAAACTTCTTCCTTATATCTAACCTGAACTTCCCCTTATTTAAACCCATCACCCCTTATCCTATCACTACAGTCCCTAATGAAGAGTCCCTCCCCAGCATCTCTATAGGCCCCCTTCAGATACTGGAAGG
>JANRGW010033243.1:0-20755 GCA_024733675.1 Psilopsiagon aymara
CATTAGGGACTGTAGTGAGAGGACAAGGGGTAACGGGTTCAAACTTAAACAGGGGAAGTTTAGATTGGATACAAGGAAGAAATTATTTACTATAAGGGTGGTGAGGCACTGGAATGTGTTGCCCAGGGAAGTTGTGAATGCTCCATCCCTGGCAGTGTTCAAGTCCAGGCTGGGCAGAGCCTTGGGTAACACGGTTTAGTGCGAGGTATCCCTGCCCATTGAAGGGGGGTTGGAAGTAGATGATCTTAAGGTCCTTTCCAACACTAACTATTCTATGATTCGAAGCAGAAGGAATATGGACAGGGAGAGGAGAGGTGTTTGAGTATCTGCTGTTGTTGAGTCTTGAAGGGATTGTAGCAGATTTGAGACATTCAGGAGGGTGGTGTGAGGAGTGCAGTATCCAATATCCCTCCGTGTCTGAGGAGAAGACTGGAAGGCATTGCATACAGGGAAGTTCTTCTCTGGGTGCTCTGTACCAACATCATCTACATTGCGCCTGTGAGCAGCAGGGTGGGCTGGAACTTCTCAGAATGTAGGTTCCAGGTCGTGTTGGTGATGGTGAAGGAGAATGAGTGGTGCTGGAGCTGTTCCAAAAAGCATTAGAAAGCTCTTTGTTAGCAGCACAGCAGTCCTTCCTGGATGGTGGGGTGAGTGGTGCTCGTCGCTGGGAACTGCAGCCGAATCCTGCTTCCTTCTTGGCAGAGCTGTTCTGGTGTTGCCTTGGAGAGCATCATGAAGACAAACAAGCGAAGAGACGGTTTGGGCCTGGGTGGCTGTTTAATGTCCCTCCTGGCCCTTGCGTTTCTGCAGTCCTTGCATCCCAATTTTGGCATGGTTTCTGCCCCTGTCCCTCCGGCTGAGGTCGGGTATCCCAACACCTCCTGGTACTCTGAATACAGATTTCCAACGTTACTACACTGCGCTTGGTTTTTTGGCTCTTGAGAGTAGTTTGGTTGACCACAAATTGGTCACTGTGTGCTGTGATGCAAAATGATGATTTCCTCTCCTGCGGATGCTAAACCAAATATCCCTGCAACTGCTGTCTGACGAGGATGTTACTCGGTTGGTGTCTGCAGCCAGTGGGAATGTTCTGGAGCTGTGCAAACCTAGATGATTCAAACTGATACTTATGATTAAATGCTAAATGCATGGTCTGTTCTGCCTTGCCAGCTGTACCCAGTAGGGAAAAGAGGGGTTTTACTGCAAGAAGAAAGGATATTCTGATATTGATTGGTTGATAATGAGAACGTGTATCATAGAAGCTGAAACAGTGTGTGCTGGGTTTTGAAGTCACAGGAGGATACAAAAGTGCCTTGAAGGGGAAGATCACAGATAGGCAGACCTGCTGGATATGCCTGGTCTTTTTTTTTGATAGACTGCAAAGCTTTCCCCTGTGATTTTCAGGGCTCCCTTGTCTTGCTGCATCCCTGTACAGCACAAAGCTTAGTGTCTGTGCCTGCTGTCATGGAGGGTGTAGATATGAGCTTTTTTAGGAAGATCTAGGCTTCAGTCCTAGTTCAGTTGATGCTAAAATTCTTCTGAAAAGAAATATATGTGTGTGTGTATATATATAAATGCTTCCTGTGCTTGCCTTGTGACGTGCTGGCGCTGGATCTGACTTATGTTGATCTAGGTTGCTTAAAAAAAGAAGCATGGTAATTTGTCTTAAAAGCGGTACTGAGAAAGTGAAGAAGAGAACAAGTAATTTGCTATTCATTGCCTTTTCAATGCTAACGGACTGGGAAGAAGTAAAATCAGCAGGCAGTTCCTACACACCACATAGCATCAAAAGGAGGAGCACCAAATGAAGTGTGCAGGATGGCAAGCTTGTGGCAGGACTGCTGATTGTAGAGCTTCATAGGAGTTCAGTATGGTCAGTCAAGTTGTAGTGGCATCCCCATCTTTCTAATGGGTCCCTTTTAAGAACTGAAAGGCTGCTCTAAGTTTGCCCCAGAGTCTTGTCTTCTTCAGGCTGAACAACCCCAAGACTCTCGGCTTTTCCTCACAGGAGAGGTGCGCCAGCCTTCTGATCACTTCCTCATCTCCTGGCACGGTTGCTTGAGGCAAAGCACTAGTGTGCTGAAAGCAGGGAGCCTCTGCCATCAACCACCAGTGATGGACTGGGCGCTGCTCTTCAGGCTCTCCCTCCCCATTACTGTCCTCAGTTTTCCACTTGCTTCTCTCCAGCTCCATGGCTGGGGGCTGGCAGTGACCGCCCTCATGGTGCAGCTCTGTCCCAGCATCTTCTGCAACTCCTCCCTTTTTCCCTCCCTCTCTGGCTGCCGGGTTGTTCTAATGGACTTTGGCTGCTCTCCCAGGAACAGCCTCTCAACACACACAAACCAGGAAGGCTAAAATAACACTTTAAAATTGTTAAATAAATAGCGATCAGCCTCTGCTTAAATGGGAAATGCAGCTTAATTTGTTAAAGGTTTTTTTGTCCTCCCTTGAACAGGGGATTCAGCTGGGCGTGTGTGTGTGCGAAGGTTTCTTGTAGCTTGTAATCTACATGTCCCAGCCCCAAGTGGGCAGAGAAGGGTTATGTGACTCCAAGTTACTAAACACTTACAGTAAAAGTGTAGTCATCCTGAACGGCATCCAAAGAGCTTTGGTTGTTTTTCTTTTTTCTTTCCTTTTTTTTACTTTTTCCCTCTCTCCCAGCAGGATGCTGCTGCATCACTTGCATTCTTCACCCCAGCTGCCTTGTTGGGAAGGCAGAAATCCTCTGAGCCTGGCTGTAACTCTTTCCAGGCTGCCGACATCGATCCAGGCACTTGCATCCTGCTCCATTCCCTCTCCAAAAGCTTTGTGCACAGGGCAAGCGCATCCGCTTTCCCCCAGCAGAGGAATGGGTGCCTGCACAGGCAGAGGTGCCTGTCTTCCTGACACCTGAAGAGCACTCATTTCTCTCTTGCAGCTTTTCAGGTCTTGATCGAAACCAGAATAGCAGTTATCGTGTGAAAGAGTGAGGAGGGGAAGCTCTGGATAAGCGTTTGGAAAATATCCAGGGAAAACTGGCTGCTGGCAAAGACTTCTCTGAGTGGGAGCAGGGATTGACTTGGGTACCAAAATGAGTGTGTCAGGGTGAGAAATGCATTCCTTGGGAAGGACACAGGAACTGGACGCTTCCCAGCGCACAATTCCCTCCTGAGGCTTATCCTGTGGGAGCCTGGAGAGGTGGCACTGAAGCTGGTTGTCTTTTGTGCATCTGTGCTGGATGGGCTGTCCTTACCAGTTCCTGCTCTTTAATCCTTCTGTCATCTTTCTGAGGTGCTTCCCTGCCCACCTGCCTATCCGGTCAGGGTTGGTGCATGTCACCCCGCTGCCTACATGCAGAATACATTAGTGTGCTTTTCCCAAGCAGTTCCTAAGGTATCCTGAGGCTCTTTCCATTGGAAAGCAAGATGCTCTCCATGGTTGTTCTGGCAGTCACCTCTCTTAAGCAGCAAAAGGTGCCCTGCTAGGTTATTTTAGCAAGGGAGTGATACAGAAATCACTGTGGTGGCTGGGGCAGCTGCTGGATCATTGATGCCAGCAGTGGACAGGGGTGCAAGCAGCAAAGCATCTGCACCATGCAGAGCCTGCACCCAGGGTCAGGCTCTTCTGCTGCTCCACGCAAATCAAAAAAGAGTGGCAGCAAGTGGGTTTCTTTACAGGTCAGTAACTGTAGTCAGCTCTCCCAGGCTTTCAGAGGGACTATTCCTGAGGAGGGGTGGTTTCCGTGCCAGCTCTATGGAGGTGGCAGGGCTCTGTAGTGCAGCAACAAGCTGTGATCCCACCGGGTATAGGTCTGTGCCGAGCCACAGGGATCCAGCTTTTCATTTTCTTCTGGTTTGCAGCTTCCCCCCATCCCTCCCTCGGCCATGGCAGGGTGCATGGACCACACTGGGCTCACCTTTCTCCATCACTCCCTGCTGCAGCACCATCCATTTGGGTGAGCGATGCAGGAGATGCACCCTTACAATGGGATCTGCTCCTCTCCCTCTCTTTTAAACACATGCATTATCCTAATTCATTGTTCTGAATAGTAGAAACTTTGTGTTTTGGGAGACAGTTGTTTCTTATTAACTAGCTGATCTTCAGATCCCCCGAGCTGTTCATGTAAGGATGAGCTGTGAGTCAGAGAGGGGCTTTGTCCTACTTCCACACTAGCTGTGAGGGCTGCTGGGGTTGTCTGTCTGACCGTCTGAATGTGTGATGTGAGCGGAGTAAACTGCAGTCGTGGCCTGAGCAGGAATACCCAAAAATTAACATCAAAAGGAAAGGAAGGAGCTGTCTGAATACAACCTGCAAACCTTTTAATTCTTTGTGACAGTGATACCCTGAGCCTGGTTATCTCGAGCATCGGTGTTCTTGCAGCTGATTCGGTATGAGAAGAGGAAGGTTTAATAGACTGTATAATAATCTCTCTTAGATGTTTTGATTTTTTCCCTTTTCAATCCAAACTGTAAGTGCAGTTTCCTCCACTTTGAACAGGTCTTTTTTATGTTGGGCTGCCTTTCAGATTGGAGAGAGTCATGTTTCTTCAATATATAAAATGAATCTGGCAGCCTGGTTTTGTACTTCAGCCTCCCAAAGCGACAGGCAAGCATAAAGCAAGAAGATTCACAGCGTACTATGGTACTCCGCTTATTAAAAAAGTAGATAATAAAATCCTCTGTGAACATCCTGTTTCAGCTCTGCAGTAAAACTCACCAGTCAGTAAACGGGGGATCTCCTGTTCCCATGGAGAAAGGCAGTTGAAGACTTCAGAGTTTGCTGTGGGAAAAGGGAGGGGATCATAAAGATCCACTCTTGGCCTTGCACACAAAGGTTGCCTTGGATTGCAGTCACATGTTGTAGTTCAGCTGATCTCACTCATGCCAAAAGGAGAAAGATTTCTAGTACTTGCCTGAACCCCACTGAACTGGTTTAGGGAATTCATTACAAGAAAATTACTTACTTTCTTTTTTCCCTTATTCTATTTTCCACTGCTAGTTTTCTCTTAGATCCAATTGCATGGACTCACCAGGTAAGGGGAGCCAGGGGAAACTGGGACAGGACCACCTCCTCAATGGTATCTGGCCATTGAGCGAATTTAACTGTGATTTAAAATTGCACCATTAACAAATGTCTTCTGGCTTTTCCCTACTGAGGATGAAGGAGTCTCTCAGGTTCCCGAATCTGGGATGCTGCTGAGCTTTGTAAATCATACCCAGTGGCCTAGTTTTGCCAAGCATTTTGGAGGCAGAAGCACCTGAAAGAACATCTGGGGGTTAATTGCAACCCCCAGGCACATCAGATGAACTGATAAACTGGTGTTGGTGGAAACCTCACTGTGCATGTGTCTGTGTTCAGGAAATACTGTTGGCCAGGTCAAACTCCTTCTCTTGGGTACACCTTATTGTGTCCATGCTGGGGATGATGTTCAGGAGACCCTCATATGGCTGGACAAAATGCATTGCTTTGGTTTCACAGAGCTGGTATTTATGTAGGTATGTATGTTGCATGGATTATACACAGCTTTTTTGAGGCAAAGCCAGTGTAACAGGTTTAGCTCTCCTCTTGAGCCGTTTTCTCAGGGCTTAGGGTTTACTTCTGATCTTTATAAAGTATATGAGGTCCCTAGTTTCAGAGGACCCCTCTTCTGAAGGGTCTCAGCAAAGACAGGTATTAAAATGCTTTCCATTTTTCATGACATTTTCTATGTCATTGTGCCGACATGTGTGTGGGATCTGGCTGGCTCTGGAGAGCTGCTGGGCTCAGCCCCTGAAAGTGCCACTGCCCAGCTCAAACCATCCTCTTGCCTCCGTGGAGCCCCATGTGTCTTTGATTATTGGGGGAAAGTCAACCACTTGGAAACCCCCCAGAGCTTTTTTTTTTTTGAATGGGCTGGTGATTATTTTCCTTTTTATTTATTTAGGGTTTTCTTAACCCGAAACATTATGGATTAGGGCTGCTGAATGCAAAACAAGCAGTGTTTTATTTTCTTAATTTCAGCGAAAAAGCCTATCTCTGTTTTTTGGGTGAGGCAGAATAAAATACTTGCCACTTTCCAAGCTTCCTGTGCTCCCCTGTGGCATCACACACTTTGTTCACAGCACCCGGTGCCGGAGATGAAAAGCTTTGGTGCATATGCTCCCTTCGGGGCAAAGTGGATTTCTGCTCAAAAACCTCAGTTCTAGGGACTGAGGTTTTCAAATGCTTAAAAATGAGGCTTGTACCTTATCTCTTGGGAGATCATTGATGGATTCATTTCTCAGAGACATATTTTATTCAGTCCTTTAATGCTATGCCACTCCCTTCATTCAGATGCCTGGAGTCTTTTATCAAGTCTCCTCTTACTCATTGCTTAGCCAAGTTGGGCATATTTTAGTTCTTTTAATCTTTCCTCGTAACTCAACTGTCTTTAATCATCCTTCTTGATGTCAGAGTGTTTGATGCCCACTTTTAGGGAAAACAAGCCTAGATTTTATTCTGGGGTGCGTGTGAATCGCTTGAAAGGTCTCAGGAGAGCGGCCCAAGCTCAGTGGCCAATTGCCCACGCTCAGGCCCGGATCCCTCAAAAGCTCCCTTGAATGCCTTCATGTAGGTGCTGGGGAAGATTTCTGGCCCCCCTCATACACCGTAGGACTTGGCACCCTGGGGGGTTAATAATGTGTGTATTTGTTGGGTGTGGGCAGCAGCACCCCCCTGAGACATTTCGTGGGTTGTGTTTCCAGGGGCACATTTCTCTTCGCATCTGCAGGAGGGTGCAGCTGCTGATGGTGTTTATGGAAAACGGGCCCAGAAAAGTTACTGTAAGGTTTCCTTCCTGTGCCCTCCAGCAACAAGAACAGGAGAGGGCTTTCCTTTGCTTCTTCCATCTCAAAAGCAAAACCTGGTGATCAGATGTTTTTAGATGCTGGTGCTGCAGGTCAGGGCATTGTTTGTAGGTGCTACCAGGGATTGTGGCCCTTTTTTGCTTGCAGATGAACTGATGCCATCCTTCTTGAGTACTTCATCTATTTTGCACTCAAGTAGTCATTCACAGCTTCTTAGATCAGTTTGAATGTAGTGGCTGCTTCTAGCTGAACACTGCATCCCTTCAGGGCAGGGTCTTCAAACTAGGCTATCTGAAGTTAAGGGCCTCCTTTCCTGCATGGAGATGTCCCACATTCCCCTCCACATACCTCCTGGAAACCTGTTATGTCAGTGGAATCTGTTTCAGAATGCCTGACTGAAACATCTTTGATGAGCCATGCTCAGATGCTGACTCCAAGGGGTTAAGGCAGTGGATCTCCAGGTTTGCTGGGTCTGGGCCATTGCTGCACAGCTTGTGGTAGCATCCCTGACGTGGACTTTGAATTACAGAGCACTTGGCAGGGAGTTAAAGGAGGCCAAAAGCCTGCCTGTCCCTCCCCCACCATTCTGAGAGAATGCTTCGCATATTCTCCCAAATTTAGCTGTGCAAATGTGTCTGGGTTAAGTAGGCTGAGTGATGAGGCTATTCTGATGGTAAGAGGTCCCCTTACCCTGCTCTGTCTCCAGCTCATGTGTGATATATGGCTCTGTGTCTGATATATGGTTGTGTGATACACAGCTGACCTGACAAGGGGTCCAGCGGCCTGAGAAGAAAGAGAGGATGGGGACCTAGATGATGAGAGAAAAAGGCCATTGGGACCATCACCCCGCACAGTGCTGTGTGCCTGAGCAGCAGCCTGGTGTCGTCTGGCTGTCTGTTACAGCCCTTGGGCTGTAACGTGGGGTGTCAACAATGTGTGGAGACCACCATGAGGATACCCACCATGAGGAAAAACTCCACAGTGCTGCTGGGATGTTCTGGGTTCATGGAGCACTGGTCCTCTGCCTCCCCTCTTTTTCCTCGCAGCTTTTGGCCAGCCATAGCTGGGCACCTTCAGGACATTTCTTCATCATTCCAGGCTTTCTGGCACTCCTGGCCGTGTTTCCTCCCATTGCCGTTTTGGAACATTTGAGGGATTGCTTTAGAGCTGACAGTGAACATCACAGGAGGACATGGTGCTCTGTTGCTGGGTCATCCTGGGTATTCATCATGAGACTGGCTGTAGTGCTCCATCACTAATGCCAGTCCATTTACTGCTCCCTCATCTGCTCATGGGAGGCTCCTGTCACCTCCCCAGTTTATCTGTTGAGATAGATAATATAGGTACAAAATGAATATGTATATAAATATTTAATATTTGTCTAAATATATAGATATGTAAGCTGTGATTTCTATACACTTACTTTCCAGTGCAGCCTGATTTTGAAGAACTGAAAAAATTAAGCTTTTCAGCTGGAGGGATGGGACAAGGTTGGGCTTGCTGACATTTCTTTTGCTGTAATGTCATATAGGTCCCGGATGATTGTGAAAAGGAGAGAGGAGGAGCGTGTGGAAGGGAGATCAGATCCTGCCAGGGTTTCCTGGAAAGTGAGGTGAGTGGTGATGGCTTTCAGCACTTGTAAGCCTGGGGGTGCATGCCCTCCTGGGCTTACCTGCAGCCTTTGGGCGAGACCTCATCTATTGAACCTCCAGATGTGATTTTTATTATGGGTTTCCCCGTATTTTGCCTTCTCAAGGCTGGTGGGAGGATTTTAGACTGGTGACGTGCTTGGGGATTGGGGACAACCTTGAATGTGTTGGAGGACTATGCATCACAGAGAACTTGTTTCTGGTTGTATTTGGGCTTCACAGCAGATTTGAAGCCCTCTTCTGCAACTACCTGTTACGGAACCAGTCTCTTCCAGCCTCCCTTTACAGTCACTGGAGGGAAATGGATATGTTTAGGAAGCACCTGCCCCTGACCTGCTGTAGGCATCTGCATGGGATGAATCAATCCCTATAGTGCTTGTTCTCCGCACTGTCAGCACAGCAGGGATGGCTTGTTTGGATGCAGGGTCTGCAAGGCATGTCTGATGTCTGCTCCCTATATAGGAAGACTTGGGAGTTCATGGTGCTTGATGTTAGCTTGGGGTGTATGAACCAATTGAATGAAAGCTTGGGCCTCTCCTAAGCTTCCCTTTAATTTTGTTTAAGGTTTGAGCATAGTTAAAATCTATAAGCCACCTGTTTGAGCCTGCTCTCAGCGTTTATACACCCTGACTGGCAGTGTATGTATGTTCCTGAAGGATAGGGTATGATCACCGATGAGGTTTCAGTCCAGCTGGGTCATCTCATGCTGGATGTTGCAGTCCCAGTGGGGACCAGCAGGACAACTTCAGCACCAGGAGCTGCTGCACTGAGCCCCAGTGAAGCTTTTGGGGCTGCCTGCAGATCTCCTGGGAACCAGCCCTGGAGCCAGTCTGGCCTCTGGCTTTTCAAGTAATATGGCTTGTGGCTTTTCAGCCACAGCGAGAAGGTCTGGAGCCATCTTTACCTTGTCCCTGTAGGAGCCTGACACCTGTAGCGGGAGCGTCCACATCCTAATAACTTGGCTATGGTGCAGCACCCCGTAGGTATGATGATGTGAAGAGCTGAGAGCTGTGTGTCAAATCTCTGTTGGTTAGCATCTCCCTTGAGAGCTTTTGTGCAGTTCGCTGCATCTCCTGCACAGGGGAAATGTCACCCCTCAAGATACCCATCCACTTTTGCTGAGCCACCTCCTCTGTTTCACCTCTGTTTTTGCTGAGGGACAGGGACATTGTTTTCTGCTTGTGTTTGCAGAGAGCTCAGCCTGTGATGGCCAAACTGTGCTGCAGTGTGAATAGAGGATAAAAAGTTAAAATTTAGATGTACAAGCTGTTGTACCTAAGCAAATGCAACTCTTAAGATTTTTGGTATGGTTTTGCTTCTGCTGGTGCCCTCAATAAGTTCTCAGAGGTGCAGCTGTTGAGAAAGAGGGATTGATATTGGTGGTCCATCATCAACACTGTCACCTTAAATCAAGGAACAAATATAATTTGCTGTCATATATCTCCCTTGTTTAGTTTTAAGTGAGCAAAGAGAATGTGTATGTTTTTCTTATACAGAGAGTTTCTCCTGCAGTTTGCTGTTATTGTTTCTGTGTTACAAGTCATTGAAGTGTTTTCACTGCAGCCCCAGAGAGAGGAAATGCTCCGTTTTATAGTGAGGGAAACACTGTCAAGGTGAAGTTGTGTGGTTTCAGCTCTTTGCCTGAACCTTGGCCATGTCCAGGTGGGGAATACATACATCTTCTACATTCTGTCTGTCAACCTTGCGGACCAGAAGATCTTGCAGGACTCATGGTGGCCTTGGGTTCAGTGCTTGCTTTTGACACTGGTCTCTTTGCTGTCAGGCTGTGTATTGATCCTTCATCCAGAGAACAGGAAAATAGAGACTTTGAAGTTGTGTGAGAATTATATTAAGGATGAGTGATGTCAGAGGAGATCTCAGTGCTGTGCCTAAGCAGGGGCGATGCTTTCTGCAATATCACTGGTTCCCAGCAAAGAGCCTAATTTTCACTTGGCTGCTGGCCATCTGGCTGGCTTTTCCCTGATAAAGTTCACTCCAGCTGGCTTCCCTTCTCCATTCCCCTTTTTTGGAAGCGTCTTTGTGCTGGGCTGACACATTGGACATAAGTGAGAGCATTTCAGGCTCAGAGATGTGCAACCACCTATCCTGTGACCTAATGTGGCTCCTCACTTTCCTTGGGTTTGGTGTGCTGGGATGCTTTGTGATTCTGGGACATGGTAAGTGGGAGAATGTGCTCATCTCCACCTTGACCAAGATAAAATGAGCAGCCTGCCTGGAGTGAGAAAGGTTTTGCAAGTCTCAAGTGACACTAGTTGACTGTTCTCAAAGGGTGTGAATTGGGGGTGAGGGGAGAAGGAGGTTTGTTGTCTGCTTCCCGGCAGCTAAAAGCAGGTGTTCAGTCAACGGGGAGTTGCCCTAAAGGCAGAATAAGGATGCAAATGACCTGCAAAACATCAAAGGAACCGTCTGAATGCCCTTTTCTGCCCCTAAGGAAGTTTACCTCCACCCTGGGTAATTTGCATGGTGCAAGTTGATCAGCCCTGAGAAAAGGCAGTTCAGCCCAACATGACAAGATAAATCTGTCAAGCCTAAGGATCTTGCAAAGAGGAAAAAAATGGGACAAAGCCCAAATGCCAAGCCAGGAGAGAATGATGCGTGGCTGTGGAGGTGCTGTCCTGGTGGGGAGCTGGGTCCTTGGGCTAGCTGGGTGCTCAGGTATGGGTGGAATTTCATCAGCAGTTAATTGCTAACAGCAGCTAGTTGGCTAGTTCACTTCCAGGGTGAGTCCCTGGAAGTTTAAACCTACCTGGAAGGGTTTTGTGCTTTGCCTCATGTTTAATGCAGAATACAACCAGCTACTGCAGCTTCAGGGGTAACAGGCTAAGTGGTGACAATTCCCTAGCTCAAAATCGTGTGGGTGCGGGACCACTCTTGGGTAGAGCGGTGATGCTGAGTGCAGTGGGGAGCAGCGCTGAGCCGTTGCTCTTCCGTTCTGCTCCTTTTCTGACAAATTTTACACTCAAAGAGAGCTTTTGCTGCAGTTGTTTTTTTTTTTTTTTTTTTTTTTTGCTGTGATTTGGACCTGCACAGATGTCCTGTCAGGCGCCATCAGCTCAGCCATGGCTGCAGGTGGTTGGTCTCCCACATCTCTCACCTGTGGTCTCTTGTGGCATGAATGACACTCTTAATTTCATGGAGCCTCACTAATTTTCCCAGTGTTAATGATCACTTCCTCATCGTCCCCTGCAAAGCTAAGACACTGACTCTTTCACTGCGAAGGTTAAGTGCTCATTAATTTAGTGGGCTGCTCCTCCCTCCCCTTTTCTGATTTGATTTGATATGTGCAGGATGCGATGATAAAAATCCGTTTGAGCTGACTCTTATTTCAGGCTTTTTGATTTCTTTAAACCATCTTCTTGGGATGATGAGTGTGTGCGGATTCTTGGATAGGAACACTCTTTGCAGGCTTCATCCTTGCCTGCGTGAACAACCAGGCATTTGATCAAAGGTTTCAAGGCGTTACATCCTCTCAGAGCTGTTGCTGTAAGTCTGGAAGAAATAAATGTTGACATTTTCAGTCTGTTCTTCCCTCAGCTCCTTGCATTTTCCTCTTCATGATTCAGCTGCTCCTCATCAGAGGCTCCTAGCATCATCTGGGCCAGATAATGGCTTGCCACGTTCAGTGTTCCATGTGTCCGTGCCTAGAAAGTGCACAGCATTGAATAGATTCGTACAGTCTCCTTTCCAAATTACATGGGGTGTATGGCCATGTAGCTCTTGTGTGTTCATGAGGGGATCCAGTAGCAGACTGCGTATATTTAGTTGAAACAGGTGTTTTCTGGTCTGTTTTTTCAGGTCTTGCATCAATGGGTTGTTCAGTTCTGCTGCTTCCTATTAAAGTTAACGGTGTTTATGGATGGTTAAATCACACACATCTAAAAAGCTGCTCTCAGAGGTAGTTTGTAGCATCTCTGTTATTTTCTTGATTGTGTTTTCAGCGCCTCCATGCCTTTGCCTTCCTCACTCTGTACAGAACTGCCCTGACCTTGGTGTCTCCCCAGGATGTGTTTCCTGGGAAGCTCGAGGACGTAAAAAGAGGAATTGGAAGACATTATCCAGACATGGTCCATGGTGCGGACCTGGGGCAAACTTAAGCTGTGGCAGAGGCAGAGAACCTAGGGGAGCATCTGGGCCATTGGTGTCTCCTACAACACAGAAGGACCCAAGGGGGAGGCTCCAAAATTTTGAGGAGGAGGGACTGCAGGAGGTCTCCAGTGCTACAAGCACTGGAGGAGGACAGTCAGCACTTCCAGAGGCGGAGGTGGCTCCACCTCTTGTGGTGACCCTTTTAAACACTACACCACTTCACTCATAAGAAAGCTTTCCACACGTTCTACGTGGCCACAACTTGTGGATGTTGCCCTTTGCTACATAGTCTGTCTTGGCTAAATAGGATGGATCTTGAAGGGTTTGGGAGGAAGCAGGTAGAAGTCTCCTTTGGGCCTCTTGCAGGCAACAAATGATGGCACTGGTGGGTAGTGAATGCATCTGCAGCATGTCCTGCAGTGATTCTTCCTTTGGAGAAGTGTTGTCCTTGTGCAGATGTTTTTCCTTAATAGATCTGACCCTTTTGAAGAAAACCATCTTCTTTTTCTGAGCTATGAAAGAGTGTATTGAAAACCAGTATGGCGTAAAAAGAGCTTAGGTCAGGAAGGATTAATTATTAAAACTAGGGCATATTCTGCTAATGCCCCAGTGCTCTGGGGGCATTGTTTCTTAACCATAACCCTGAATCATAACTGCCTGCTTGATTGCAACTAGCAACCAGACCAGTATTGCCTTAGACAGGGTGGCACGCAGGCTGGAGCCAAGAGGCTTGAGAGCTCCATGTTGACAGGGCTAGTTGGGTGCCAATGCGCCTTCATGGAAGGGAGGGTTAAATATTAGACAGAATAACACATGAACCAAAATGTCAAATGGCTGCTTGTGTTGGGTTTGCATTTTGTTTTCTTTTGTTTAAGTATGTTTTCTTGACTTTGTCAACTGGATTCTCAAAACATGAGGACCCAAGGGGTCTTTAACAGCAATAGGTGGAGCTCAGCTGTGGAAGAAAGGGTTATGCTTGTGGGAGGGAGGGTTTATTGCTCAAGTAGACACACTTGGAGAGGCTGGCTTGGAATGAGATAGGTGGTGGTTTTCAATCTTTCATTCCTTGTGGCCATGACAGGGAAAACTGATGTTCCTGCTAATTGGCTATGCATAGTGGCATGCCAGGAATAACTCCTTACTGTGTTGCATCCTTCTGTGGGAAGGCATCAGATATATGTTATGATGGGTATTAACTCATTAGAGCTTTCCATATAGATAATGGTTTACAAATGACCATTTCCTGGGAAGATTTCCTATCCGGGCCTAGTCCCAAGGAGCGTGTAGTGAATGGTTCTGGCTATTTTATGTTATTCCCTCAGTAACGCCTCAGTGTTGAATAAACAGCTGAAGTTGCAGCCCTTTCCTTGCATTCTTGCCCTTGCTGTTGCTGCTGGTGTGGGCACAGCTGCTGGGCAACTGAGCAGAACCAGGTGAGAATAGGGCAGAATGTTCATTCCTTGCATGTGAATGCTGGGAAGTAATGTACCACATAGGTTATCCAGCAAGGATGTCTTAGCAATGGGGGAAAATAGATTTGTCTTGTCAAATTGTGTTTTCATACTTCTGTAACAGCTGTGCTTAAAGAATAAAAGTCTTGAGGCTTCTTGTGATTAATTTTTTTGTGTTTCTGAGAGCACAAATGAAGGCTTTTAAAGTTGTTTCATTTTCCAAAAGCAGGAAGAGCCCAAGATTGAGCGTGGGGCATCCCAGTCGCATAGTTCCTGTGTGACTTCGGGCAGGTTACACAGTTGGACCAAAAGCATCCAGAAGTGTGAGTTGGCAGCTGAAATGCTGACCCATTTCAATATATTATACCAGCATGATTGTGCCAATTGGAGATGATATCTGGTGGATATCATTGCTCCTGAATGGGTGAGGTTAGGTATGAAATAAAAAAAACGCGTTTTCCAATGCAAACTCCACTTATATTCAGTGGGAAGAGGGGGGGCAAATAATGCTTTGGGATACCCTGTTCTTCCATAGACCATGGAGATTTTCCAGACAGTTGGCTTACATTAGATACCTAATTTCCAGACAGCTGAGCTTAGGGAGAGACCAGTCCCACCTTTCAATTTCTTGGTGTCTGTTGTGTGTATGTAAAATGAGTTTAATATTAAGTCCTTGTTCCTCTGAAATAGACGGTAAATATGAAATTTGGAGCTGCTGTCTGGCTACAGCAGCAGATGGGTGATTGCGTTTGGGATAACAGGCTGACCTTGACCATGGGCAGCATCTTTGAAACTGCCAGCATGCCAGGAGTTAATGAACGCAGTTGAGTTTCTCCTGGTGAACCCATGTGTTAAGGCTTTGAAAGCAATTTCACTGCTGCATGCCACCACAAAGCTTTTTATTTAAGATGTTCCTTTCATAGAGCTTCAAATAGCAGCCATGTCTGACTGAAATCAAAATATCCAGGAGAGAGACCAGGACAATTTTGCTTGAGGTTTCTGTTGTGGTGGCTTGCAGGAGAAGAAAAAGAGGGTAAGATAACCAAGGTCAGCACCTCACTTTAAACTGCCAATATTGCTGCTCTGGGGGAGAGAGGGGTTGAGTTACCCCATGCCTGTAATTCATCCCTCGTGCCCACAGCCAAATAATCCAGCAAAACAGCCACAAAAAAGATGGGAAAGTTAGAAGAACTTTATTTTGTAAGATGAACTGGGAAAATGATGCTCAGAGCTGCATGGGTGTCTTGGGCACAGATTTGTCTTCGGAAAGCACTGGGAAGAGATTTTTCCCAAGGTTTTGTGATAAAAGTGCCATGTCCATAAATCATGGAGCAGAGGGTGCCCCTTCAGGTGCACCATACTTGCCCCTGTATGAATTCTAGGTCTGAATTTTGGGTGTAATGATTCTGATTATGTTTTGCATTCATTAATTGCTCAATATAAGTACTGCCCATATTAAACTTGGATTAATTATGGTTTAATAATGTAGTAGGTTTTATTACAAATTAGTGCTACTATGTATTTCTTAGTCTTACTTTCCTGGAGGAGGTGTTCAATGATTCCCAGCCCTGAGATGCTTGTGTTCCCACTTCAATGGCACTGGATGACAAACTTGAAAGGAAAATTCTGATTCAGATATGGAGGTCATTAGGTGGGGCAAGCTGGTTCCCCCGTTGTTTCTTGCACACCTTATTTTGCTACTTTGCTTACTTTACTTTCCTAGTGTGGCTGCTAGGTCATTCACATGGACTTAACGACTGGGTAGAAAGACACCAATAGTGCCAACATGCTTTGGGGGCAGAAAAGGAGCCAAAGTTAATCATGGGGTCAAGTCACAGAGGAAAATTGGAGCCTTCTCATCAACTCCAACCTGAAGGAACCAGTGAAGCAAAATGCCCACATAATATGCTCATCTTTAGGACCTGATAGGAAGAAGATGTTCTTAGTGCATGGGCATTCATGATCATTGTTATAATGGCATCTCTTTAAGGCCTCTGCATAGTCGTGATGGTTACTTCCAAGGAGATGGAGACCTGTTGTGACTCTGTCAGTCTTACATATTTGCCTAATATAAATCACAGTCCAGCTGAATTGTAACTGGCTTTGTTGTAGCAAGTAAAGTTCTCCAAGAAGCTCTGGACTTTCTCAATTAATGACCTGAAAACAGGCATATAAATTGTGTGAGGTGTGAAGCAGGTAGGATGGCTTGTTCCTTTGAGACAGTTGGGGTTTTACAGGGAGGAGGATGCAGGGATGCAATTATGGCAGGTAAATGTGCTGTGTACCTTGACTTGAGGTCTTCAGCTGAATCAGGCCTTAGGCCAGATCAGGATACTGCTGCCTCCAGCAAGGGTCTTGATGGGTCTGGTATGACAGGGAAGACTTTAAACTGGATTCCAGCTCAATTTTGGATCAGGTTGCTTGGCTGAAGGAAGAGGCAGCTCTTGGTCTAAAGAGCACCACAGCTTGCCACTGAGGGCTGTGACTGATCAGCACTGATGGCTCTGCATTGTCTCTGCTGAGGTTGTTACTGGTGTTGGGGTCAAAAATACCATATTCTGTCAAAGGAGGAGACCTTTCAGTGTGAAAGAGGTGACAGAGACATTAAAATGTTGAGCCTGACTTTTGTCACCGTCGCCATCAATCAGTGAAAGCTCTGAAGATGGAAAGGTTTTGGCACTGTGAAGTTACCGAAGGAGGGAAGACTCTCAACATGATCAGCTTAATATTAACTGAAGCCATAGGGAGTTTAGGATGGGTTGGTGAGTGTGTGGGCATGAGCAAGCCTCCCTAAATTGGTGTGGGTCATATCAGCCAAAGGGGGATTTTCCCAGGTTGGTCCTTATGTTTTCCAAGCAAGGCAGGTTGAATGTCATTGTAGCTGAAGCCTCAGGAAGGCTCTGGCTGACACTGTGGCAACAACACTCAAAATCTATGTATTATTCCCTTCGCAAATAAAGCTAGAACAAGAAAAATGTCTTCTGTCAACCTGGCCTTTGAAATACAAATGAGCAAGACCAACCTCAGTTGTAAATGTCATGATGTGCTCTGTGCACTCACTTCATCACATGGTTGCTTTTCTTTCCTGGTTAATGCATTTTCAGCCTTTTGCTTCAAGTGATGCTTTGACAAAAGGGAAAGGTGAAGAGAAGAGAGTTGTTATGCTGCACGTGGAGTCCTGCAGGGCTGTTTCCCTACTGGAGAGCTGCATTGACCCTGTGTCGACTTCAAACCATCAGCGCTGTGCTCCTGTGATATCCCAGCTGATGGTGGAAGTACCTGCTGCCTCGTTTTGTTATATTGTCAAATTTGGGGCAGTGGTGGGTGAAGGGGCAATGCACAACTCTTTGGCTTGACAGCCTTGGCTTTTTCTGTATGCTGCATACTTCACTTAGGGTCTTCTTGTGTCCATATGTCAAGTAGTGTGTGCTTACTTGCTGAAACCTATTCCTCCTGTTGTAAGGATGAGTTATCCTGTCCTAGACCACCACTGATTAGCCATGCTTAGCCAGCTGGCAAAGCCAGCTGCAATCCAGAGTGTTGTGTTTACCACATCAGCTTTGGGGTCAGCTCTTCACTGCCTCTTGCATGATGCAGTTTTGGTGTTTGCACTAACCCATGCATCCTCTTTGTGAGCTTCTTCCCTTCAGAACTGAATCACAGAGCCAAGACTGGACTGGGATATGTTGCTTCTGCAAAGAGGCTGGTTATGGAAACTGATTGTGTTATTCTGGGTTATGTCACCATGAGCTGGCTGGTTTTGCTGCTGTTTCTGTTCTGTCTGGGATTAACCTGATTGTGACAATAAAACAAAAAATTACATTAAAAGTGAATAAAAACCTCAGAATGATATTTTGGATGCCAGAGGATGCTCATCCTCCAAATGTAATTGTTTTAAACTAACTTGATGATTATCTCAAGCCAGCTTTGCAGACTCCTGTCTGAATAATAGGCATTTCTGTGGGGTTAATCAGAAAGAACTGCAGTTTCTTTTACGATGAGCAGAAATAGCTCTCAGACTTGGGACAATGTGTAACAGCAATGACTTGATCTGTTGACTTAGCCAGAAATATGCAGCCAGTTTAAAATGTGAAAAAAATCTGGAAATATCTCATGGGTTTGTGAATCAGTGCTGGAAATTGCTCCGGAGCTTTACTGGCATTGGTGAATAAAGCTGTTGAGAGGAGTAGCAGGAGTGCTGGCTTCAGGTGGGCCAGGGAGATGCTCATCCTCCTCATTTCTCCCTCTGCCCATCTGCAAGGGCTGAGCATCCCAATCTGAACTTAACCCTGTGCCTTTTTGCTTCAGGCTGAGAGAGGAAAGAATCTGTGGGCAAAAAGTAGAGCCGTGGACCAAATTTTTTGCTGATGAGTTTTGCTGGGTCAGAGCTACTTCCTGAGAGTGGCAGAGCCTAGAGAGGGCTTGTCCATTCCAGCATGGATGCTGCAGGATTGTAGTTTGGATGCCCACTGTGGGATTGCAGTTTAAATGCCCACATCCAGTGCTGCATGCTATGTCAAATGAAGTGATCCAGCTGGCACAGACAACACTGGTTGCCCCAGTGAAGGGTTTTACAGGATATCCCATCAAACCTGCATTATCCAGCACTTAAGGTCTGGGAGATGGCCTGTGCTTTCCCCAAATCCATGCCCATCTGAGAGCTGGGATACACTTGCCTTCTCTGCTATGCTCAAGTAGCACTGTGCTGTGCCTGCATCCCAGCCTGGGTCTGTTTCTGCAGAGGATGCATCCCTAATCCAAACCATGTGGATTTGGCAGGATATCAGGGCAGTGTATGGGATGGAGGGGGCAGGTATCATATACCTCCTTTCTGGCTGATTAATATCCTAGCTTGCAGTGAATTTCCTCCCCACCCCCTTCCCTCTGTTTTCAGCATTTTAGTTAAAAACAAATAGCCTGTAGTTGTGTAACAGGCTGTTTGCTCATCCCTATGGTGCTCAGTCACAGAGGATACACACAGGAGCCGATGTTCCAGCCCTATGCCCAGGTCCCTCCCTGCGCATGACTGTGATGTGAAAAAATGTGGTGGAAGCCTTCCCGGACTGAAATGTGCTTTGCCTTCCTTGGATGAGCTCAACTCTTTTACAACACTCTGCTTATATGGGTTGATGTCTTTCCAGGAGCCTGGAATTGGGATAGGGACCCATGGTCAGAGCTCCCTGAATGAAGCACTGAGCTTGACAGGCAGTTTGCCCATAAACTGCTGATACCTAGTATGGTGAAATAGGGGTTTATAAGAAGGTTTAGTGATGGCTCAGTCACATGCAGAAAATAGCGTTTGAAGGAAGGTGCTGAAATACTCCCCATAGCCTCTTGCAAACAGCCCGTGCAATCAGTGAAGATTTACTGTCCTCTCTCAATTTCTGTCACCTGTCCACCTCTGTTGATAATTTCTGGTATTTCTCCTTCATGTATTTTTTAACTTTTTGCTGACTTAAAAACTTCCAAGGCATGCTGTTAGCTATATTGAGTTTGAAAGCTTTTGCCTTTGCTGTGTGAAGCAGCACATGCTGCTTGGATCATTGCTGTTATCTCAGGTTTCTTCCTATTTTCCCCCAGGCTTCTTCTGATTTCTGAGATTGAGTTGTTGGGAAAAAGGAAGATTTCCATAAATCGCCCCTCACGCCTCTGATGCTTTTAAGCACGACTCCTGTTGAGCATCTATCCTGTTTTACCTTAGCAGTTAAAAGCTGATAAAAGGAGCAGGAATGCTAATTTCAGCTATTTTTGTGTGTGACTTCATGTGTACGCTCCTTTTGCAGTTGAATGCCCAGCAGACTGTTTGGTGATGATTGCAGGCACTTTTAGTCATGCACATTGTCTGTTGCAGGCACCTGAGCATTGAGCATCAAAGTGGGGACCCCTTGGGGATATCAGCAGCATTAGGTGAGAGGTTGGGGAAGCTCTGCAGGGAAAATGTGTGTTTTTTTCTGGCTGAGCCCCCTCCTTCAGATACTGGGAATAGGTTTAAATTTCTCATATGCTACACTTTTCCTCCCTGTGCGATCTCTTATCCTCCCTGGTTGCTTTCCATTTCCCAGCCCTCCAGCTGACACAGTCTTGGTAGGAAGATCACGGGCTTCTGTGTATGATATTGGCCTTGTGTTACCATGCTGACTTCCTTCATTGTTCCCATGAGAGACAGCCATAGCGATAGACACCCTTCTCAGCCCAACCCTTCTTCGCTGGGTGTGTTGCCCATCCTGCATGGAGACTGGGTGGGCAGCCTGCATGGAGACAGCAGAATCCTTGGAAGACTGAGCATCACCTCCTTGCCCAGGTGAAATCTCATTTGAGTGTGAATTTGCACATGAAGGTTGTTTGAGATTAGGTACAAAGCTTTTCCAAATTGCCGTGTTTAGAAAGCCTTCCTATTTTGTGGAAGCTTCAGGAAGCCACAGCTTGGAGGCTGAAGCTGTAGACAAGGTCAAAAATTACTGACTCTGGGTGGTGTGTGGGGTGGCCAGTCCTCCTGGCAGAGGATCCTCAGCCAATGTGTCACACTCGTGGTTGCTGGGATTTGCCTTCCAGTATCTGAAGGAGGCCTATAGGGATGCTGGGGAGGGACTCTTCATTAGGGACTGCAGTGATAGGATAAGGAGTAACGGATTAAAACTTAAACAGGGGAAGTTTAGATTGGATATAAAGAAGAAATTCTTTACTGTAAGAGTGGTGAGGCACTGGAATGGGTTGCCCAGGGAAGTTGTGAATGCTCCATCCCTGG
>JANRGW010033244.1:0-15330 GCA_024733675.1 Psilopsiagon aymara
TGAGGAAGAAATTCTTTACTGTAAGGGTGGTGAGGCACTGGAATGGGCTGCCCAGGGAAGTTGTGAATGCTCCATTGTTGGCGGTGTACAAGGCCACGTTGGACATAGTCTTGGGTGTCATGGTTTAGTGTGAGGTGTCCCTGCCCATGTCAGGGGGGTTGGAACTGGATGATCTTAAGGTTCTTTCCAACTCTAACTATTCTATGATTGTATGATTCTGTATCTGTATAATAAAGATATTAGTGCAGGTCTTGGGTGAGGCAGTAATTAATACGTTTAGGGACAAGTTTTTGATCACATTCCAGCAAAATGTACAGAGGGCACTGTGTAGTGTATTTGGGTAAAAAGAAGACCAGCTGTGCTTACAGGGTGAGAGACTCATTGAAGCAGCCACTAGAAAAACCCAAGTGCTTCTTCACTGACCCATTTCAATACTGTGGTCATGGCATTTAATAAGATGCATACAAACCAGGGGTGATACTAGAATAAGAAGGGAAGGGACTTTGCCTCTGAACACAGCATTGCTAGGACCATCACTAGAACCCTGTTTCTGACTCTTTGACAGACCCATTTGAATAACAATGTGGAAAGTGCAGAGAGTACAGAGGAGCCCACAAATAATTTAGGTGGTGAAAGACACAGTTTACAATGCGGAGACTGTGGAATACTACTGGGTTTTTTAAAGATCTCGTCCCTTAAGGAAGCTTTTGTTCACATAGCGATTGGTGGGTTTTCCAGTCTTTCAGGCAATGGTATTGGAAAGTCCAATAGCTGGAACTGAAGATGAATGGGGGAAACCTAGCTTTGAACCCTGAAATGAGATGTAATTTCCTAGCTGTGAAGGTAGTTAAACATTCGGTCAGCTTATCGGGAGGTGGTAAGTCCATCACAGCCTTAGGTCTTCAAGAAATGATTATGTGTCTTCCTATAAAATGTGCTTTCATCCAGCTTTTGAGTGGAAAGTCTGCAAACAGAGAAGGTTAGACTAGCTGATTATACTGGTCCCTACTGGTCGTCATCTCCATGAAAGAAATCTGTGAGGAGTAGAGCTGAGGTTTAACTAATGACATTTTTAATGGAAAGGATTTTATTCATCTTGAGTTTTGCTTCTTTCTTTTGTTCATGAGAGTGATTTCTGATTCCATAGAGAAGAATTTATAGTAGATAGAAATAAGAACTCTGCAATAATTGTTTAAAGCTGAAGTATCATGTTACCATAAATACTTAGTGTGGAGCCTGTGGTGGAATTATGTCATCTGGAGCAAGAAATGCCTATAATCTACTTACTCCCTTAATTTTTTGTTCCTTTTAGTATTAATTCGAATTTCAGTAGTATTGGAAAAACACAGCTGCTTTTTATTGGAAAGATAGTTATTTTCTCAGTATTTACAGGAATAATCGATTTAGTGAGATGCAATCCATGAATTTGTGTTTTCAAAATGAAATTATACAGTGAACCATGTTTGTCCAAGCTGTTTCCAGGGAAGATGTGTTACTAACCCTTCTTCCCATCCTGTGGATGGTTTTTGTTCCAAATGTGATTAAAAGGCTACTGTCAAGATTTAGACATGGGTATTAATCTTCATACAAATTGCTCAATTCCATTGCAGAAGTTTCCACATCATGTTCTCTGTGATCTGGAGCATAACTTTTACTGATAGATGTTCACGCAGTTACTGTCAAGGGACATTTGTGAACAAAATTAAAGCCTAAAACAAGAGAGGAAACATACGCATATATATTTATACATCAGAGTTATTTTTTCAAATAAGATATTTAAGGACACTGTAGTTCAAAATAAAATTATCTGATGACACATAGAAGTAATACCAGCAGGATTTTGGATAGTTATCTATGTGTAGGAGGCAAACCATGAATCAGTTACATAATTCATATAAAACTTACACATGCAAAACTCTCATACTCTACCCCCTTAGAACGTATGATGTTGGGAGATGTCACATATATTATGGAGCGGGTGAAAGTGCAATATTTAAAGAGATTTTTAGAAATGCTACTGGATCTTCTTTTCATATCTTTCTCCTTATAAAGTGAGATGATTTATCTGTAACAGTACTGCATAAAATATCTGAAAACAACCTACCTTATGCCTTCCTAATACACACTACTTTGAGACCTAGGCAAACAACTAGCTATGGGTTCCATTGATAAGCTGCAGGTTTCTTGTTTTCAAAAGGGTAAAGCTTCTGTTTCTGCATCTGCAATATCATGAGGTATTACACCTTATTCGTGGAAAGAATAATTTTATGTACAGAAAATCTGCTACTAAGATTATGATGTTTGCTGAGTTTGTAAAGAAAGAGTTGTTGTTAGATAATACTGGAAACAAACTAAAATGTGTGTGGCTATATGTTTGATTTTCATATTTACTAAGGCTGCAATGTAAGCAGATATGATTTACAGTTACAGGTATATGTCTTTGGAATGACACTATGAAAGACTCTTAAGATTATTCCCATATGTAGACCCACCTACATCCACTCTAGACACTCAAAAAAGACAAATCTGTTTTGTGGCACCTAGTGGGGGTTTACAAATTAGTTCCACTATACAGTAAAATGAAATTAAAACCTTTCAAAGAGATTCACTAAAGCATTATTCAATGAGAATATTGACAATTTCATCAAGAAGAATGGTCCAGTATGTGGGACAAAGCTTCAAATGTGGGTCTACACACAGTGAGTGAAAGTTCTTTAACACAGATAACCCAGAAGCAATTAAAAGTCCTTGTCTGGGCACCTCTCACTTCCTAGAGCCAGTACTTTACTGACCATACTGCTAAAATCTTTCCCTTTCTCCCTCTTTTCTGTTTAAAATTGTGTTGATACACCTTTAAGAAACATCTGCATTTGATAAGTTGTCATTCACTCAGAAATGTCCCAGCCAGCTCTAATACAAATTTGCTTCATAGACTTCACCAAAAGCAATACAGCTCCTCTACACTGTATTAAATATCTCCCATCCACACTCAAATTAGATGCCCTGTTCCAAGACCTGCACTAACTCCAATGATACTTGCTCAGGAGTGCAAAGATTTTGCAGTGCCCATCCTCTTGGAAGACAGTACAGTCATTCCTCTTCTTGTTGCAAAATGTAGGGAACTAAATTAATTGATGACTGTTAGAGAAAAAGGAGGGGCTTGCAGAAGGAAAATAAAACTTCAATTTCTATGTGTTTTTTAATTACATCACAGCAGTATTTTAAAAGCATCTTATATGTAAGATATCCAAATAATGATCGACAACTATTTATATTCCAGCCTCTCCATCACAATGGAACAATATATGAAGCCACAATAATCACTACTAATTAGTACAACCCCACTGCGCACGAAAACATACAAAGCACAGTAGTGTTACAAAAAAAAAAAAAATCACAGAAAAAGCCTCTAGAAGCAATCCAAAGGCAAAATGAAAAACTTGCAAAATTTAAGGAACTTTTGCCAGTCTGAGTCAATAGGTGACTTTGCTACTTGGCACAGGTCTTGGAGGAACGCTCCAGAACGTGGGCTCTTCTGGTGAGGGCACCTTCCTCTCTCCACACCTCCCACATCTCCTGCTCTCTGCAATTGCAGCAGCAATGCTGGGGACTTGGGAAACTGGCACAAGCTCGAGCAGCCCTGAGGCTACTATGTTGAATTTGGAAAGTAGATCACCACACAGCTGGTCTCGGACCAAGCAGCTCTGACATGGCTTACAGCCATCACTGCAAACTGTTCCTGAATTGTACTTCGTACTTTGCTCTCCAGGTACCAGAAGAGGACTTGGGCCATTACCTCCTGTTCTGAGATAATCAAGCAGGTTAATAGATAAACATACTAGTCTCACACATCAGAATTCTTTAAATTATGGTTTATAATTAAAGAGACATTTGAAAGCAACAATTTCTACACAAACTACATGCATGATCCCCCTCCCCTTAGACATTAAAAATGTTATTTTAAAGTACCTTCACATATCCTTTAAAGCTATGAAAACTATCTGTTAATGATATTAAATACTATCCAAAGAGCTAAACTGCAGGAAATACAACTATTTCTTAATATAGTAAGATCCTTCCACTTTAAGCATCCACCTTTGCATCTTATGGTACTGTAACTCCCAGTGTTTGTCTAGTAGCAAGTGTATTAGATCTGGTTAAATGCTACAAGTCAGGCTTCAGTGGAAAAGACAGCATAATCTCACAGTCCCTAAGGGATGAACAGTTTGTGCAAATGGGGTATCATTTGCCCTAGATTAAGTCATTATATTCTTTCATTGTCCTACATATGTATAGATGCACAGTTATGTCTGGAGAGTGTTGTGAAATACCCTATAAATTTCAAACACTGCAAAGACTACAAGCATGTCAGTTCTCCTGAGTGTCTGTCATGCTGTGTGTGCTAATGTGTAGATCCTGGACCACCATTCTCTCCATTACCTTTCAACTCCCATCTAACTTGAATATGAACATGCTGCCAGGGCTCAGTATTTTATTATCCAATATCTATATGGATCAGTTCCAATGGATTTTTAGTTGAAAGCTCCTCAGAAAAATTAGCAGCTGTGCACCGCCAATCTGGTAGGTGATAGGCACTGAATACTGTCCACTGTGGATCATGTATGGACAACAATGGACCATATTCTAATGGAGTACTGTAGAAATGCATGATATACCACTCATCTTAAAACACCTAAAAGTGGAAACTGAGTCTGAATTAATGATTCAGTCTCCCTAAGGAATCACTACAGAGACAGGTATTTGCAGAGGCAGATTCAGGTCACACTAAACCAGGTATCTGAGATAGATGAGAACTGATCCCTGCAGATGGCCATATGCCATCACTGCACAGAGCTGAAATGATTAGTCAGGACCAAGCATCTATCTTCCATATGGTCTAACGTGGGTGAGATGAATCCAACCCTCACCTTCCAATTCAGATATTGAAATTATTAAAAGACCAACATTTCAGTGCAACAAACAGAGAGGTACCTCAGATGGCATCTTCTCCTGACTCTGTAGGGTCCTGAGGAACTTGCATGATGGAGTGATCCTGAATGTTCTGTAGGGAGATGCCAAGGACTACCCCACAGGAAACTCCAGGTACAGTCTGTGTCTGATCTCCTGGGGAATAGGTGCCAAACTAAAAATAAACCATAAAATAGGAGGCAGCCATCACTCAGGATATTTGGTCTAGAGAGTTCTATTCTAAGCATTCCTCAACATAAATAGTTTTCAATCCACCTCCTGACTGTGGATAGTGGGTCTAATGATACAATTGTGATGGGGTTATTTTCTAGCTCCATTCTCAAGCTGGGCCACTGTGCAGATAGGAAATTAGAACATGAAGGGGTAAAAAGAACCTAAATAAGAGGCGTCCTAACTCAACCATGCATAAGCCTCAGTCACATTAGTTAAGACCAAATCCCATCCCTACTCCCAGTAGTCTTCATGCATTTTCTATTTAAGTCACTGGATGTAATACAAGCACAGAACGGGGAGTTTGGATCAGAACCAGTAGTCCTGGTGCCTAAGATCAGCAATAAAACAAAAGCCCTCTCAGACCTTCTTTACACACCTGAGAGGTACCAAAAAAAAAATTCTTTGACAATCATAACTGACCTGGTAAAATTCAAATCGAATTGATATAAATTTTTTTTTCTTGTCATTTTTTTTTGTGTTAAGGGCTCTGAGTCCAGTAGCTGGACTGACAATAGCTCTAATAATGACACATATGTGAACTAGGGATATCAAGTTCTTCCTGACCCTGTTAGACACATATGCTTTTGGCACACAAAACCCTTCAGTAACCTGGGTAGTGCCCTGATTACTGAGTAGTGAAACTTTCCCAGCTGCATTTGCCTGAGTTTTCTCCTACCCCACTGCTTTTCACCTGATCTTTTCTCCAGGCCTGCCCCTGGGAGCACACAAGTGCTGTAATATCTGTTTCTGCGGTGAGGCGATAGCACCGCTGACATGAGAGCCCTGATGGTCTCCTCATCCTCCTCTGTGTGCATGGCAAAGCAGAAATTTTCAAAAAGACTTTTTAGGATAACAGAGGAACCCGGAAAGGATTTTGCTTGAAGCAGCGCCCTGGAACCTTTCAGAGAAGAAATGACTCAACCCAGAAGCACACCATTATACATGACAGCCTGTCAGATAAGAAAAACGATCCAAAAGATACTAACATAACAAAAGGCAGTGGAATGAAAACAGAGTCATGAAAAATCAACAACCAAAACTTAAAGCCCAGCTCCTCCAGTGCCTTTGAACATCTCACACAACCACTATGTAGCAGTGAGAGGGGGTGGCAGTTCAAGGAGCAACTCTAAGCTTCTCCACCACCTTCTCCAAGAGCACACTGCAGAGCACTAATGGTGGTTTCAGTAACACATGGTGAAGCTTATGCTTTAGGGTGTTTGTCTTACTTCCTTAATTTTACATTAAGGGACTTAAAGCAGATAAGGTCTTCAGAGCAAGGTGTATCTGGATGTGTATTTTATCATGCTTGTGGCTCTAGGGCCTTAAAGATGATTCGGTTTCTAAAAACTACTGCTCATAAATCATCATTACTATTTTCTTCCCAATGTGACCCTTACCTCCCCTTTATAAGAGATTATTATTAGTCTGTTATAAAGTAACTGGCCATTTCAAGCATTCATCTTCCTCTGTTGTTGATTGAGGAGTTTGCATCCAGAACAGGGCCTCACTGTGAACTAGCTCACAAGAGGTAATGTCACCCATCTGAACCCATCTTACTAAACATTACTGATCTACCTGAAGAACCAGCTTCAATGGAATTATAATCTCAAGACCTAAATATTATTCATTTTACTCCTTGTCAGCGGAACCAGCAAAGACTTGCTCTGATTCTATACCCCTTTGAAAAGCTAAGTTGTGGGATAAGCTTAGGGGACAACAATATTTCTTTCAGACCTCGTACCGCCTTATTCAAAATCAGAAGTACACCTTGCTCTGAGGAATAGAGAAGGTTTCCAGGCACAGGGAGAATAGAGTTGAAATGGAACTGTGGGCTTTTAAGCCACATTGTGCTTGAGGAGGATTATAATGCTCTCAGGGCTGTGTACCGAATCTCTTCTTCAAACACTTTAGCATAATCAGCTTTTTGGGCCTTTCAGCTCCATGCCAAATGGCAATAGCACCAGTGCTGTTCCCATGAGCTAGATCACCTCCAAATAAGACTTAACTGTCGTATTGTTATCACACCACTCCAATAACACCCCACGGCATTAAAGAAATCAGGTTTTTTTATTCTGCATAGGAAGAAAGCCTATCTTCATTCTGCTGTTAGAAGCAGGGGTTACCAAAGCAAGAAGGTGAAATAAAAGCAAAAAATGGGAAATAAATTTTTCATGTTGCCAAAGACCAACACTCCTCTCATAGGAGATCCTGATTCATGATGCAGCAGTATTACCAGAAGATTGCGATGTGGCATACGGTACTCTGGAACCTACTGTTCTTGCTGGGCGGGTACACAAGAAATGGGCAGAGGCTTTATCCTGAGATCTCAATACAGAGATAACCTACAAAGCTTCTCTGCAATTTCTTTCTGACGTGAAGTAATTGATTATCTTCACATATCCAGTTCCTCCAAGGCAATGTTAAACAGTTCAGTGTACACCACGGCAGTGTAAACTGAGCTGGAAGACTTCTCCCTAGAGTACTCACAGGCATTTAAGAGGTTAAAATATAAGAAACTAGTTTCTCAGCTACAACGGGGAAAAATTCTGCTCTTAAAACCTCTCTGCCATCTCACTCAGTTGGATGCTGGTCCTGTTCAGGAGGCAACTGAAAAATCAGTCACTTCTGGTGCTGCTTATCTGAGTTTTGTGACCAGCGTTCTATGCTCCTCTGCTAGTCTGCTCTCCACTAATAGCTTACACTTGTAGGCCATAGACAGCAATGCTTCACATAGTGAATTACTAGCTCTGAGCTGGCAATCAGCTACTGAAATAGAGGAAAGATCAGCAGCCTGAACCTTGTCTCAGCTGTCACTGGGATTTTAGCCATGGACATTTCATCTGCCAACAGCCATGAATGATTCCATATGTACAGTAAATTTAGGGTGTCAGAGGCTCTGTCACACTTTAAAATGTGTGTATTACTGGCACTAGAGGCAAGAATGGACCACCTGGGCCATGGCTAATGCCATGGCTACTCTAATAATTATCGTGGCCATTGACAATTCCCTGTAAGATGGCAGCCCCCATACACGGTGTGTGTTGGAGGTTTGGACCAAGTAAAGAGCTTAATTTCTGCTTCTTGGACAAGCATGAGAAGAATATTTGACTGTGACTATGAGGACTGTCTTTCTTTAGCTTGCTAGCTATGGATGAAAAGCTGACATGTAAATAGGCAGGTACTGACCAAGCCTGAATTAGAGCTCAGCCTCATAAGTTGTAGAATTAAAACACGCATGTACACTTCAGGAAATCAATACAAATAGATTCTCTCTTGTCTTTTATTTGGACATCTGTAAACTGACCAGCACAGTTGTGCAGGCTACAGCTAGTTTTTTAATTAAAACCAAGTATTTGTAAGAATACTAATTCATTAGAAACTCATTTTTTCATAACAGCATACCTCTTACGACAAATTTCTTTCCAGAAGAAGATTGGGTGTTTTGTTCTTTGTTTTGTTTTGGTTGGTTTTTGGTTTTGGTTGGTTGGGGGGGAGTGGGTTTTTTGTGTTTTTTTTTTTTTTGTTTGGTTGGTTTGGTTTTGTTATTTTTGGAAGGTTTGGGTTTTTTTTTTTCCAAATCCAGAAAGAAATTCCTTTCAGAACTTCCTCAATATTGTATCAGTACTACGCTTTTTGGGAAAGATTGGCAGCCTAGGATCAAGTTCTTGTTCTGCACAATGTCTTCAGCATTAAACTTTGCTGGAATAGTTTATTTTGCTTACACAAAATAGCTTTCAAGAAATTTGGAGTTGCTTGCTACGGAGCAGCAACATTTTCTAAATGTGGAAGAGTTCTGCAGAACAAAAGAACAACTCTCAGACAGCTCTGCTCCTGCAACTCGGGTCAGCAACTTGTTCACCAGAGCACTGCCAGAGCAATAAAAAAGTACTGGAAAACAAAAAGATGTGGCCCTTTCTGAAGAGTTCCTGACAATTGGAGCTGAATCTCAGTACAGTATCTTTATCACAGTACCATCTTTCCTCTCTGAGACTGTCACTGTCACTATAGTAACTGCCATACTAAAAAAAAAGTTCTCTGCTTATCTCAAATATGAGCATATCCTTAAAATAGCCATTTGTACCAGTACCAGTAATATCGTCGAAGGATTTTGCAGTGCTTTCAGAGAGATCATAACCATAAAAGTTCTAGTGAAGAAACATTTTGTATTTGATAGAATAAGTCTGCTACTTGTACATGGAGTTAAGTGGCTTCCCCCCCTTAATGAATTAAGGTGTCGATGCAGAAGAAATAATGGAAAAGGGAGAAAAGATGGAAATTACTGAAGAAATGAGAGATGGTTAGATGGTGAAAGACAATGTAGAAATACTTGTCCACTTTACTGCTATTACAAGAGCAAGTACTAGTCATGATTGATAGCACGAAATCTCTTTTCATGTTGCTGGAGAGTAACATGAAACTCATTGCCATGAGCAGACACAACTCACCATATCTTGCTTGCCATTGATCCCCATGCTCAATTGCTCCTCTCTTCTGAAAATCACTGGGAAGCACTGTGAAAAATTACATGTCTCATAGAGACATCCAAGGGATAAGGCAGATTCCTACTGTACAGTATACAAGGATCAGCATAAATTAGAGCTAGCACATGATCTGTCCTTCAGTGTGCAAAGAAGGATTTTCTGCCAAAGTAATTAGGCTTTATGTGCAAAAAGCTTTTTTACATTACTTGTTTATAGATGCTTGATCACATACTAATCTCTTTATCTTCTTCCTTAGCCTAAATTTTATCGCTGTTGTCTAGGATTTTTGGTGTGGTAGCAGATACAGATAACAGTTGACAGATAAATGTATCTCAAATCCATAATTTTTCTTTTTTCCTTTGTTTCATTGCAAATTGTGATATAATAATTACAATCAGTTATTCTTGTTCAAAATACAAACACTGAAAAATGGTTAAAGCTTTGATATATGAAGTATCACACTCTGTCTTAAATGTCACTGAACTTCTTTTTGTTGACTTATATGCCTATAAAAAGTACCATGCAGGGAATGCTGAAGATGAAGCAACATTTTTTAGCAATATAAAAAGATATATGCAGACACAGAAACAACTTTCCACCTTGTTCCTCCAACTTATTTTGAAGTACAAGCATACACTATGGAGGCACAGAGGCAGGCTGAGACCGAAGGTGAAATGGAAGTTGCTTATAATCTACTCAGTCACTGGCTTCTTAGCTGAGAAGGTCAAACAAAAGGAAACAGCTGTGATGGCTTTACTGCCAAAATAAATGGATTCATGTGGAAATGGGTTGAAATCACTTAGTTGACTGAATTCAGAAAATTTTGATTACATGGCAATGGCCTTCAGACTACAACTGTACTGAAAATTAGCTAGAGAAGCTTACTTCTTTGATCACACTTGGATAGAGAGAGCCACACTGCAGACTTTCTGTATGGTTTGGAGTCCTTGCAGCATGTTGTACAAGTTTTTGTGTTACCTTGACCTGAGCTGTTTGGTGCTTCCTTCCTGCTGAGTTACAGAAAGCCCTTGTTTGTATTTGTGGAGTATGAAGCTGAGGCTGGGAAGGCATGAGCTGCTTATGATATTGTATATGGCAGTGTGCACATCTGTCTTTGTTATGAAGTAATTGCTTTACTAGTTCAAGTGAATCACCAGTCCAAGTTTAACCCAACCTCCACCTGTGTCAACTGGAAGGACCACTGGAATGTCAAGAAACAAGGTTTTGTGTGCGGATAGAAAGGACACAAGCAAGATCCCTACTGTATTGTGATGTCCTTAGGCTGCCTTATTTTCTGTACTTAATCTCTTCCACTGTCTGTGCATATCTGTAGTCCAGGCTGAGTCTGCTTGCACAGAGGTCAGCTGCAGAACTTCTATTGACCTAAACAGCAGTGGGAACAAAGATTCCAGCAAGTGTCGCAAGAAGAATAAATGCTACATTGCAAATACAATGGGCTACTGAAAGAGAGGAGAAATGAAAATATGAAGTGATCTTGGAAACAAAGAGAAAATAAATGCATTTGCAAAATGTATTCTCATTTTCAGATCTCTGCTCATTTGTTTCATTACTGATATCATTAATGAAATAAAGCTAACAACCACAAAAAAGTACCAAATGGTTTTGTTACAGGTCTAGAAAAAAAATCTAGGAAAAAAAAAATCTAGAAAACCTGAAAAAACAGAAATAAGATCTTTCAGGATTATGAGACCAAGAGGAGGAGAGAATTTGGTGCATTTGTTCAAGAGCAGAACTTGAAGAGCCTCGTACTTGTGCATCTGTTTCAAAACCGAAATAAAAATTTGTCCCCTCCCCAAAAAGAGTCCTGAAATGTACTCCATATCTTTACTGAACAATTTGTTGCACACTATAACATGAGAACATATACTTAATTAAAAGTACTAAAACGTCAGAGCTCTATCAAGAAGCTGGGAAATGTTGGCCTGTGTCCCAATTAGCTCTTTTATTAGCTACTCTTAAAGAATAATTTGTAATGAGCTGGGGATGGATTTGATCGGGAACTGATTTAAAAGAGTAGGTTACAAACTGTATCTTGTTGCAGGGTAGGAGAACAGGTTATGTCCCAAAAGGATTAGCTGTGTTAGACTAAGATACTCTTATAACCTCATTTATGTTAGATAGCACTTTGTTTCCTAGTGGATTTTTAAATGGTTCGTTTTTTCTATGTATTTCTTTAAGACTGACCGATGGATGCATTTTAAAGGATTTTAGATTTACTATATACTCTGAGGTTTGCAAGAGAAGGAGTAATGTCATGGTCCAAAGACTGTGTATGTTTACCCGAAAACTTTACAGCTGAGTGTTACAGAGAAGGCCTCCAAAAATTTGGTCTGAGTGGAAAAATTTCCTTAGCTTTAAATAGAAAAAGACATTAATTCAGTCAATATTTGCTGCACACCCCTGCTAGGACAGCATGGATTTTTGGAGGCCTAGTTCTGTAAAGTGCTGGTAATGTGGATGGGATGATGAGCACCCCCTGCGCCGCAGGGTTCGGTGGGAGGGGAGAGTGTTCCTGACTGCAGCAGGGCACTGCTGCATTTCAGGAAAGGCATCCTCACTTCTGCTTGCTGAGTTCTAAGAAAACATATCCTAAACTCCCAGAATCAAACTGATGTATGTCATACCATGTGCCTCTTTCTCTTACTTTGTATCAAATCCTCACTTCAAAAGAACTGAGCATGTCCTTAAAATTAGACTCAATTTTGTTTTTCAGACTCAGGGGCCAAATTATGTTTGGTTTTAATAAAAATTTTCTTTAATTGTGGACTAAGTTCCATAAATCCATTCTGGGATTTGAAGTCTTATTAGGTTTCTCTCACAGAAAGAAAGAAACAAACGATTCTAGTTGAGTTTTGAATTACCAACCACACTAAAGATCCATGGGTTAGGACATGACCCTCTCTGCCCACAGATATTCTGGACCTCCAGTACTTACAGGTATGAAAGGAGAACAGGTCTGCTAAGAAAAACTGTTCCATTTCTTTCAGCATTAGCCATTTTACTGGGCATTTTAAATAAGATTACCACATTTAAACTGAGTAAACACTGTACTCATTCTGTCAAATTCAGTGATCCACCAAGCTTTGAAAATATCTTTGAAATCTCTTTTGGTTTATTTTAAAACTTTTCTTTTCCAGAATATTCACTGGAGACTTGCCATTTCTTTGACAGCTTGGAAAGAGACCCATCAGGCAGTGTTTCTGGTAATGTATATTGAGAACAAATCCATATAAATCCCACTTTTCCTCCATGTTTGAGATGGAGTTTAGCTTACTGTTTAATATCGTTACAGAAAAGGTCTGCTTTTCAATTGACTTAGATGATTTAATAATTTAATGTTGTGGTAAGAGAAAAGGTTTATTTGTAGGAAATAAATCAAATCCTTAAAAAAATCAGTAAGACAACTGAAACACTTCCTTTGCTTCTTGAAATCAGAATCATTCTATTTTTGGAAGATCATATCAGTAATATAGTCTAATTTGAGGTCAGATAGATACACTCCAATTTTATTTTGTTGTCCTTTTGGTGTAAGATTTATATGGCTTTGGCAGAGTTATGCATCTGAGTCAGCCTCAGCATAAATGGGTATTGTTCTTCCCACGTAGTACAGCCTAGTAGTTCCTAAGCTTATAAAGCCCTGAAGGAATAATCAAATCATGCTCTTATAATGCCACGTGCAGATTTCAAACTAATCCTTATCTTCTCCCTGAGTGAAACAGGGTAAAATACCTGTTTTACTGAACTCAGTCGAATAGATTCACTTTACAGAAGGAAGCTAATGCTAACATTTATTTCCATGGAAACGGAGCTTGCAGAGGCATCTTACATGCAGCGTTTTGGGTTAAGTGGAGCAGAGTTTGGGTCCCACTTTTCACACAATCTAAACTTATTACATACTGCAAATACACAATGCCAATCTCCACCTTCTGACAGTCGTCTTCCTTTGGGGACTCGGTACCCAGCGTGAGCAGCGCTCCCACTGGCTCACACCTCTGCGCTTCCCACAGGCTCTGCCCCACCCCAGCTTGCTGCAGAGCTTTGGCTGCCAGCAGCTGCTTGCCTGTTTGTCAACGAATTTATTTTTAGTGGGTTTGAAATTAGGGATGCAGAACCGCACGATGCCCTTACTGTACCGCCTCTGCACGGGCTGGGGTAACAGGCAGAGCAAGGACGCAAAGGCAGGGTGGTGTTTCAATCTTTCTAACTGCAATTTGGCATTGTGAGCTGGACAACAGAGCACAGACCAGCTCAGCCAACTGTGGCATTCCAGCACAACAGTTTTTGTAAGCAAAGGGTGCCTGTCTTGTGCGTTTGATATGGCTGTTATTTTGCAAGTGCAAGGCATAAATATTCTCACCTGAATTCCAACATTCCTGAAGGTGCAAAGAGCCTGAATACATGAAACCAGCACTGTAGGCAGCTGCTTAGGAATCTCCTATTTGTTGCCATAGTGGTTACTTTGAGAGAAGAGAAGAGAAAAATAATCAAATTATGGTTCAATAATGTGTCTAAGCCAACAAGTACCTTGTGAAAATCCTGTTATTCTTCAAATACAAAACAGATTATATTCATCTTCGAAAAAAAGAAGGGTATCTTTCCTGAGTTTCTTTTTTTTTTTTGTCTGTCTGATTTAATTCATTTTAATTCCTCCAGGCTTTGCTGTTCCTTTCTCATCCTGAGCGCATTATTAGTGAGTTCACTTTTCATTTATTATTATTTATTTGCATTATCTTAATGCATAAGAACCAACATTCTTTTGTCGGAAGAGCTGTATGAATCACCAAATAAGAAAAACAAAAAAGCGCATGTGATAGAAGAATAGAGACATCAGACTAATCCAGACAGACAGAAAAATCCTAAGAAACACTGCAACCGTGTTTGACAGTGTGACAGGCAGGGGTCTTGGAGCACAGTCAGCCTAAACATTTAAGTTCTTGTTAAGCAGGATTGGAAAGGAGACTTTGACAGGCAATTTTGCAGAAAAGATATGGGTGACAGATTTTTGAAATGGATTTACATTTGCAAAGGACCAGCATAAGGCCTATAAGAATATCTCTCTCAAATGAGAGAGTGAGCATGGGAAAAGGAGGAAGGCTGGACTACAGATAGCATCATTAGGTGCTGGAATAGGATCTTTGCTTCTTGTTGGTAACTAGCTATATAATGTACACACGCATAATTGCATACACGTACAAAGAACATCACATACATATACATATGTTATTACCTAGAATAGTACAGCTCTTTGTCTTTCTTCATCACTCAGTAATATAAGAAATCCAGATTCATATAACAAAATACCATCAGCATTGCTTTCACAAGCTGCTTTACACTTCACAAGGGCAAATAGTTGTAGGCTGAAAGCAAGCATAGTCTATTTTTCCCTGCAGTAATCTGTTGGAGAGGAGATCTCAGGAACTCAAAGCTGCAGAATACCAAGCATGGATTTCCCCATGAACTGTTTCCATGGGGTACTGCACAGAGGGAGAAGAGGCATGGACTAACAGGAGAAATATTTTTACTAAAGTCAGGAACAATTTATTCTGTCTTGTCGTGGTTTAAGCCATAAATCAGCCACGCAGTTTGTTCACTCACTTCCCCCTTTTTCTTCCCTCTGCCCCTGGAG